>OZ038397.1:33428227-33657449 GCA_964036045.1 Eutreptiella sp. 'Long Island Sound 2002'
TGGTATGGTACGGTATGCCCTACGGTATTGGGAGTGGCTGGCGGGCCGCTCCCTCACAGTCCCCGTGTTTAGGGCCGGGGTCAGGGGCCAGCTCGCCATGACACCCGGCTGCTGCCCTCCTGGCTTTTGGGGGGGGGGGGGGGGGGTTGTTGCTGCGCTCTCCCCATCGACCTGCCCGGGGGGGAGGGCGGGGGGGTCCTCCTACATGCGCTTCGGGGGATGAATCACAAAGGCATTGGCGGCACCACCCAGACCGAACCGGAAGGGGGATCATGGAGACCCCCATCGCATACCTGACACAACCAACACAAAAGGCGCAGCAAATGCCGGAGTGCCTGTAGCGAGCGGCTCTGACGCATCTGAGTGGCAGTTCCCCCAGAAATGTATCCAAATTGCGAGATTAGGTTTGTTTCCATTCGTGGTCTTGTACCAAACATTGCTGCTCCCTCGTGTGAGGGTGCCAACGCAGTGCACGAATTTCACGATGGCCAAAACCACCCGATGTGGCGTTCCCCCAGAACCAGGTGACCCATGGCACGCGCAGTGGGCCCTTGAGGGGGAGCCAAGAGGTCCAGTGGGCCTCTTTGCACCCATCAGTGATGCAGTACGCCGTCACCCATTTCTGTGTAGGGGTGGGGGAGTGAGCCCCCCCCCCCCCGCGGCCTAACGCCCGTACCGCCGACTGAGTTGTGGACAAAGGGTGGCTGAGCAGGTTGCAGACCGCGGGGGGGGGGGGGGGGTGGAGCAGGGCACAACATCTGCTTCACCTGCCTATTGCGAAGGCAGCAGTGGTGGACATCTGGTCTCATGGACCCGGAGAGGCCCCCTGAGCACACGACCGACGCCCTGCGTCTGGCGGTTGTGCAATACGGTGCAAGGGTCCCGACCCAAACCCAAACCCAAAAACCCCCTCCAAGAATAGCCTGGCTGGCATCAGTGGGCCACCTCCGAGCAGCCCAGTAATCAGCCTCATTATTGCGAAGCGCATTGTGCTATTCATGTTGACACCTGTATGTCCCGATGACACCCCCCCCCGCCCCGAGGGATGTATTAGAAGGGGGGAGGGGGGGGGGGTCTGAAGGGGGGTTTGGCTGGGACCCCCCCCCCCCTCCCAGGGCCCCCCTATGGTCCCCGCCGAAGGTCGGCCGAAGTTTTCAGCCTGAAACATTGGAAGGGGAGGAGGGGGGGGGGTTCCCCCCTCCTCCTACGGTGTACAGCCATTCTAATAAATCCCTGGACCCCCCCCCCCCCCTCCGGGCCCTTCAGGCGCTTAGATGGTGCCGCGTCTGGGCCTGCTGAGCCGACGTTCCCGGGCACTGCACTGCTGGCGGTGGGGTCGTGCCTTTCCAACGCTTGTGCAAGCAAATATACGTATCAGGCCTCAGTTGAGCACCATTGCCCCCCCACCCCCCAAACTCCAAGTGCGGCAGCAACGGTTTTGTAACCGCTGCCCCGCTCTCCAACCGCTTCCCGAGCCGTCGCCAACCCGTTTTACGGGCGCGTGCCGCACCACCGTGTGCTGCACCGCGTGCACCGGGCACCGGGGGGGCGGCACCCTCCCTGGAGACGGGGATGGAACACACCCGGACGTGGCGCGGTCCAGCCGGTGCACGAGCTGTGGGCGCCGGAGCATGTCGTGGGTGCCCGGTGGAGGGGGTGACAGGACATAGGGCAGGCAGGAGCGGACGGTCATCTTCCCGTTGCCGCCCGCACCCTGTCGGGGGGAGTAGCAGGGTACGCCAGCGGGTTTGTTGACAATGGCCATATGAGGGTCCTGGTACAGGACGGCAAGGGGAAATGGGGCCTCGGCGTGCAGCAGCGAAGGATAGAAGGAGCTGCCCATACGTACCTGTGGTATGGTCAGAGGGATGAGGGTGAGGGTGAGGGAGAGGGTGAGGATGAGGGTGAGGGTGGGGGTGAGGGTGAGGATGAGGGTGAGGATGAGGGTGAGGTGAGGGTGGCCGTGAAGCTAGCACACTGTCAAACTGCGCAGCCGGCACTCTGTGACGCTTTGTAGTATGCACCTTTTAACACCGTCCAGCATGCACTCTGTGACGCCATGCAGCGGGCGCACTTTCATGCCGCGCAGCAAGCAGTCCGGCACGCACTGCAACATGCACTTTGTGACATTGTGCAGCACACACACCATGATGCTATGCAGCCAGGATATTATCATGATGTGCAGCTAGTACACCAGCAGGCTGTGCAATTGGCAACTTGCGACGATGTGCAGCAAGCACACCGCTATGCTGTGTGGCACGCACTTTGTGATGATATGCATCAAGCACTCTGTCTTGCTGTGCTGCAGGCACTCTGTCACATAGTGCAGCAAGCACTCTATCACGCCGTGCAGTAGATACACCGTGATGCCGTGTAGTAGGCACATTGTAGTAGGCACACGGTGCTGCAGGCACATTGTGATACTGTGCAGCACGCACTATTTGATGCTGTGCAGCTGGCACATGGCACACCGTCACACTGTGCCACTGGCACACTACCACACAGTGTTGCAGGCAGTTTGTAACACTGTGCAGCTAGCTCAGTGCCGTCACACTGTTACGCTATGCAGTAGCACTGCGTGACAATGTGCAGCAGGCACATTGTCACGCGGCGCACTGGGCACTCTATGACGCCGTGCTGCACGCACTCTATCACACTGTGTGGCTACCTCGGTGTCACACAGTGCACCTGCGCTACAGGCACATTGTGGTGTTGTGGAGCACACACTCTGTGACACTGTGCTGCTGGTCCTCTGTGACGTTGTGCAAGCTTGCATACTCTCAAGCGTGAAGCAGGCCTACTCTCACTCAGCTCTGCCGGCACTGTGTGACGCCGTGCAACATGCACACTGTCACTCTGTGCAGCTGCACATTGTGACGCTGTGCAGCACATACACGGTGCAGCAGGTACTCTGTGACGTTGTCCGGCACACACTCCGTCACCCGGTGCAGCATGCAATCTTTCACATGCAGTGCCACTGCCACATTGTGACGATGTGTAGCCGGCACACTGCCACGCCGTGCGGCAAGCACATTGTCACACTGTGCAACTGGCACTCTAATGCTGTGCGGTATGCACTCTGTCACCACATGCACCATGCACTTGGTGACACCGCACAACAGGCTTTCTATCATGCCGTGCAGCAAGTAATCCATCACGCAGTGAAGCAGGCACTTTGTGACGCTCACCCTGTGATGCTACGCAGCACGCACTCCGTCACACTGTGCTACACGCACTGTATCACACCTTGTTGCTGACTTTTTGAAACACAGTGCTCTGGCGCGTTGTGACGTTGCACAACTGGCACAATGTCTCGCTATGCAACATGCACACCGTCACTCTCTGCTACCGGCACTGCGGGACGCTATGCTATAAGCACACTGTCACGCTGTGCAGCATGTACAACATGACACTGTGCTGCTTGTCCACTTGGTGACGTGGTGTTCGAGTTGGTAAATTCGTTGAGGCCTCCTCCGCAAGCCGGGGGGGGGGGGGGGGCGATGCGCCATACCCCACGCGGCCAGCCACTCGTGCGGGGAGAGCACTACTCGGGCGCCACCAGCTTGTGGGAGGGCGCAGGGCCATGAGCAATAGATACTGAGCTTGCATATACCCCCGTGTCACAGGCTTATGGTCATAGCCACCATTCTCAGTTGATTGTTTTGCCTTGCTGCACTGCAGCATAAACCAGACCAGTCTCGAATGTTGCCTTGAGGTCACCGCGCAAGGGAGGGTGCAGGCGAGGGCAGGAGAGTAGTGTGGAAGGGTGGCACGGTAGCAGCGCCTAGTTGGGGCCTGCTTAGGGCGCCACGTTGGCACAAACAGGGAACCTGGCCACCTGCAGTGCATCCTCAAGGTGCCATGCTGGCGCACATGTGGTGTTGGGTTCCCGCACCTATGCACACCAACATAGGGTGAAGGGACAGGTTCCCCGCCCCTATGCGCTTCAATACCGGGCAGAGGGACATCACCCCCTCCCCTGTGCACATCAGCACACGGCGGAGGGACGGGACCCCCGCACCTGTGCGCACCAACACAAGTGGAGGGATAGGGTCCCTGCCCCTGTGTGCTTCGGCAAAGGGCGAAGGGACAGGTTCCCCGCCCCTATGCCCCTCCCCCAGGCAGGGAGGCAGGCCTATGGTCTGGTCTCCTCTTGCCCACCAGCCATCCCTCCCTCCAGCCCCAGCACTTTCTCACTTGTAGGTGGCCGGAGAAGAGTACATTGTGCCCCATGAGCAGGGGGAGGATCCGGCTCCGTGACCAAGTGCCGTGAGAGGCTCCGGGGGAAGCCTCTTGGGAGCGGGGCGGTGGTAACCGCCACACCCCCCTCTGATTGCTGGTGATTGAAGGGGTGACACCCCCCCCCCCACGTGTGGTTGGCGGACCAAGGTCTATGCACACCGCCTATGACCGAAGGCATGCCCCCCCCCTCCCAGTGTGGCAGGGGTACCACAGACCGAGGTCTGGCCACACCACCCATGATGGAACGACTGCCCCCCCCCCCCCCCCCCTGTGGCTGGGGTACCACAGACTATGATCAAAGGGGTGCCCCCCTTCCCGGTGTGGCTAGGGTAAACGGATCTACAGACCGCTCGGTTTAGGCGAGCTCCCGGCATGTGCTGCCCCCACCCCCGCATTGTATGCAGATCATCACATGTACATATGTATTGTTGTACGCCATTCACCCCGGCCACCACCCTTGGGCCCCACAACAGAGAGGGGCATTAGGGCCGAGTAACAGTCATGGAAACCCCCGGGCTTCCATATGGTCCGGTTGCAGTGTCCACATTAAGCTTTGGCCGCGCCTGCCCCACGGCTGCCATCGCCTTCTGTCCATCAAGCCGAAACCCCCGGGGGTGCCCCTCCCCGTCCGGCCAACATGGATGGGGCTCTTCGTGGGGTAATTCTAGCCAACAACACCCAGCCTTAATAACTAACACACCATGGGCCCGGCAAGGGAGGCACGAAAGGTAAGTCCTTCGGGCACGAAAGGTAAGTCCTACCCTGCCACCGGGCTCTTGTTCATCTTCCTCCCCCCAGCATGCAGGGCGTCTGCGCTTTGACCTCGGAACGGTTTTGACGGTCATGCGGACACCTTGGCCATGCAAGCCACGGTCTGACTGCTGCTCCGGCACCAGGCCGGTCCACCCAAGCGCTCCCTCCTCCCGTTCCCCTCATCCTCGGTAATAGTCAAACAAGGGGTGGGTGAAGGAAGTAAAGTCTAAAGAGTGAGGTGCAGACTCCCGCTGGCAAACCGCTGTTGATGTCCGGGTGCAAACCTTAGGGGGCATAGCCCATTTTGCGGTGGCAAAGAGAGATGCCTCACGTTGCACAGCTGTTCAAGTTGGCGGTAGAAGCCACAATACATGGTGCTTAGAGCAGGATACAATGAAATGTAGGGGTGAGAGACTCGCCCAGGGCATTTCTTCATCACCTCTAGGGGGGGGGGAGGGGGGGGGGGGGGGCAAAGATGGGAAACCTACCCAATCCACCGGACCGACTCACCAAAATCAGAAACATATTCACCGAACAAATAAAAGATAATTGCTTATCAATTCATCTATTATTCATGTATACATATTATTTTAATTACTGCTCAATAAATGTGTTAAAATTCATTCACAGCATAAGTTGTTGATGTATTCTTCACCAATTAGGTTCCATTTATCTATTTATTCGTTTACTCATATTTTTGATTTACCATTCTGTATCATTTCTGATTTATCGATCAAAGAGGCTAGAAAGTTGAGGCTGATTTTAGGTATACAAGCATTTTGCAGGGCCTCAGTCCCACCCCATGAATGTCCCACCCGACCCCCTCGGGGGCTGGGGTGAGGCCATGGATCAATTGCCTTGCAGATCCATCGGCCGCAGGAGGACCTCCTGTTTGGCTGTCTCTCGGCACTGCGCACATCGAAGGTTGATTGGTTGTTGCCGTGGGAAAACAGCCGAAGACACAGGACACAGCCCAGCGCCACTCCAGCCCATGACAGTCATCCTCCCCTCATCAGCACGCAGCCACCCTCCCAAAAACTACTCCAAGCGCAAAGGAGCAATGGCAGGGGCGTCTTGTACGTGAGAGCACGCCGCCCCAGTCCTCAAGCCTGACACGATTGGGCCTGAACTTCAACGATACACACACCAACCGTTAACAGCCGATTGGTGGACCACCAGCCGGCACCGGTTACAGCCGGTTGGTTGACCGCCTACCGCCATCAGTTACAGCCGGTTGGTTGACCGCCTAGCGCCATCAGTTACAGCCGGTTGGTTGACCGCCTACCGTCATCAGTTACAGCCGGTTGGTTGACCGCCTACCGCCATCAGTTACAGCCGGTTGGTTGACGGCTTACCGCCATCGGTTACATCGTGTCGGCTGACCACCTACCGCCATCTGTTCCATCCTGTCCACTGACCACGCACCACCATCGGTGACATCAAATCGGCTGATCACCTATCGCCATTGGTCACAGCCGGTTGGTGCACCGCCTACCCCATTGCCTTACAGCCAGTCCGTTGACCGCCTTCCGCCATCGGTTACAGCCGGTTGGTCGACCGCCAGCCGCCATCAATTAGCGCAATGGTGCCACCGAAAACCTCAGGCTGCCCCAACTCCTAAAAAGCAGCTGTGGTGGTTGCATGGGGTGCCCCTCTCTGTCACGCACAACACAATCACGGGCAGATGCATTCTCACACATTTTCCACTTTGCCGGAGGGAGAGGGCACCTGCTTTGCCAAACGATCGCCGGGGCACACACGATCGGCAGTTCCGGCGGTGACCGCCCCCTGCCACGCGCCTGCACCCTGACCCGCAGGCCCGCTCCCCGCCTTGTTGCCCTCCCCATCCCCGGGACGGCTGCCGGCGCGGAGCAGGAGGATGCCGCCTCTGCGCAGCGCCCTGCGTGCAGATGATAGCGAGGGGAACTGCGTGGGGTCGAGCACCATCAGGGCCAGGGGAACAGGGGCGTCCGCGGCGGTGCTCAGATGTGGGCGTGTGCGGGCCTCAAAGACCGGCCCCGTAAGGCCTTCGGGAGGGACGACCAGGATCTGTAGTATGCGGTGCCCAGGGTCCTGAATGGGACAGAGGCGAACAAGTGGGCACCTCACACACCAGTGCATGGAGGCAAAGGGTAGCAATGGCGATGGCTCAGCTGTGCATCACATGTCTCGGTAGGTGCCAACGCAGACACCAAAGTGCTTCTGGGAGGAGCTGATCATCGTGCCCAACCCCAAATTGCTCCTCTTTCGAAAGGGGACCTCCAACTGCAATAGAGCGGGGGTGGGTGGCCCCCCTCTTGAGACATCTACACCCACCCACAGAGCAGCAGAATCTCTCTCTCTCTCTCTCTCTCTCTCTCTCTCTCTCTCTCGCTCTCTCTCTCTCTCTCGCTCTCTCTCGCTCTCTCTCTGTCTCTCTCTCCCCCGGGGACATTCGTTATATGCCAACGCAGAGCAAATTCACACTTTTTCAGGGTCTTCTCAATTTTCCGTCTGATGCACCAACATTTCGTTCCGGTAGGGGGGGGGATATGTGTATACCTTTTGAAATCTGCGAGAAAAGGCCATTTCAGAAATGTATGGGTTGGGGGGGGGGGGTGTAGGTGGTCGCAAACATGCACTGAAATTTCACACACGCTTTCTCCGAATCGTCATTTGCGTTGTCTTTTTCAGGCAGGGCTGGGACCCCATTTGGGCAGACATCACCATGCGTATTGTTGGGAACATATTTTTTCAGCTTTTGCCAATCCTGCAGCCTGCGGCTTTTCACCGGTACCCACCCTGAATTCAGAGGCATTGCCCAGAGACCATTCGTTGTGAGGTCGACATTCCGTTGCTTTGTCAGCCCCACCTTGCGCCACTGAATGGACTCGCTGTACCCTGCTTTCATCCACACAAAAGCAGGATGTGGTGCATCTGGGGAGGCAACAGCACGTTGCGTGAATTTGTATGGGGACATGGGGCTGCTTGTTGACAAAAAGAGGCAGCAAGCAACACAGGCACCGTCCAAAATGGACAAAACTCCCCGGTGGTGGGGGGTGATTCTGGGCACAACGACGCAAAGTCGGCACTTTTTTAGCGTTTGTTGGACTTTCACCCTGATGTTGGTATAGATTTTGCCAAAAAGTTGGTACCCCCCTATGTTGGATATGGACACGTCAAAAATCAAGGTCACATTGCCAAATGAAACGGTGGTGCGGCTGTGCAAAGCGACGAAATCGGCTGCTTTTCGGAAAAATGCTGGTGTGCCTGAATGGCAGGCCCACAACCAACAACCGGCCAGGCCTACGTCTGCAACATATCATTCCCCGCACTCTGACGTCCCACTCAAATGGGTGGGACTGAGGACACCGCCCCTGCAGCTTCCGCTTCCACCTGACGCCCAACGCACCACAGCACTTGCAGCCACACGGGGTGGTCTTCAGTTTTGGAGGGGCGTTTTTTTTTTAAGACAAAAACACTTTTCAGGATAACAACTGAAAAAAGCCACTGACAAATGGCACCAAAGGCACCGAAGAAAACGTTCGCCCAAGCACTTACAGAGGGGGTGGAGCGTGGGGGGGGTTTCATAGGGCTGATCCTTAGGCTCACGGGCCGGCAAGGGCAGCACGACGGCATCCCTGACGGCTGCATATCGGCCGCCCAGGCCATATCAGTGCATCCCCAGGGCCCTCGAAGGCTCATGGGCCAGGGTGGGGTGGGGGGTGGGGGTGGGGGGCTAGGCCTGTCTCCCCCCCTTCCCACACCCTCTGCCCTGCCCAGAGCGAGCGCCATTCCTCGCGGGCGAAGCGCACTGACAGCAATCCCCAACCCTGACCTGACGTGGGCAGCAGCAGGGAGCCATGCACGCAGGCATCTGCAGGGATATGTGCATGCGGCCCCTGGAGATGCTCAGCTGTTGAAGGAAACTCTAGGCGTACCCCCGCCCCGAAGCTCGCCCGAGGTATCAAAGTAATACGGTCCCTCGATCTCCACGGTTTGGCTGGTTCCCCGGATCTCTCTCTCCTTCTCTCTGTCGCTGCCCTTAAGACACGTGCAAATATAAGTCGAACAACCAATTGACGGGCGTGAGCGCGCGGCGCACTGCACACTGCACACTGTAGACAAGAGAGGCAGTGGTGCCAAACTGGGCTTTCTGGGGAAACCTGGGGTTAAGACAAGGCCGAGCTTGCGCGCGCGGTGCAAACAACCACAAAAATTTGCCAGAACCGTAGGTAAAGTGGGAGAATTGTAAGTAGGACTGTCAGGACAATGCAAACTGGACCGCTTTTGGGCACAGAGAAAATGGCAACAGAGGTCGTGAACATCCGCAGAAGAGCCACATGGCACGCAACACCTTCACCTTTCGCGACGTCCCTTCCACTGCGACTGCATTGAAGGAGGTCCCTTGGGCCCCGTGGGTTTAGACAAGGCCGCGCTTAGACAAAGGGCCGTGGGGTAGGAGGCCAGCACCTTGCCCAAGGGAAGTTTGGCAATGGCCTCGGGAGGCAGCTGGTCAGCAAGGCCCACCTGGAGGCCTTTGGGCTGGGCGCTGGCTCCAGGGGCCTGAGCCCCAGCGGCGGCACTTGGGTCAAGGTCCCGGGGCCGGTCGGAGTGAAGACTTGTGTTTGTTCGGGGCGTGGGCCGATGGTTGCGTGGAGGGCGGGCGCGGCATGCGGACGCCCCGCCGTACAGCCCCCGGGCCCCTGCGCACGCCCATTGCCGTGCGTGCGCCCGCGTGGCCGTCAGCGGTCCGCACCTCCAGACAAACAGCCCGCCGACCACCGCCGCAGACGCCGCGATGAGCGAGGCCGCAAGTCCCAGAGACACGCCGACCCACGACGAATCGGAACTGTGGGAACGCCGGGGGCCAGTGTTGGGAGGCGGGTGTTCGGGCCATGGAGGGTCGGGACGCCGGCGGGGGTGCAAGTGATGGATATGGGGGGCCATGGCGTTGCGAATGGGGTTGGGCTCAGGGGCACGGTCGGAATTGGGGACGGGGTCAGAGCTCTGGTCGGGGGTTGACATCAGGCGGTTGCGGCGGTCGCGCGTGCGCGTCGACACCACAAGTGCCCCAGCCCCAGCGGGTCGCACCGTATGTCCGTTGGTCCCTTGACGTGGGCGACGAGGACGCTGAGGTGAGGCCCGTCGGAACGAGTATCCATACGATTGTGCCCCGTGTCTGTGGTGTTCCAGGGCGACCTGTGTCACCGTTTTGGGATCAGTGCAGACCTTTTGAGAATAGCAGAGGCAGGGCAATCCATAGGGAAGGTAAACAGGACCTCCGGCGGTCCGCCTTCTGCGTAATTCGCATGCGCGGTCCTGGGGAAGCCCCCCAACCAGCGTCAGTGAACTTCCGACCGCCGTTGGTTAACCACAACGAGCCTTCAGCACCCTCCAGCCGCCCGCCGGCTCCCCTCCCACCGTTGTTGGCCACGCCCAACCGCCTTCAGTTACCCTTCAAGCGCCGTTGGTTGCCCTACCTTTCGCAGTGCAAAACACAGCAGCCCTTAAAGCGGAAAAAAGGAGCTCCTAAAGGACCGCGCTTAGAGTGGGTTGGGGCCAGGGGCCACCGGGCTGTGCCAGTTGTTAAGGGCTGATTGAGGACCTCCGCATGTTGAAGGCCCACAAAGGGACTACCGACACCACGGTCCTCCGCCTGGACGCGCGCCACACAAAAAATCAGAATGCGCAACGTAGAATGTCCAGCCTTATGTCCCTTTTGAGATGCAAAGCACAACAAACAAAATGCACCAAACCCCGGGGGGCCGACTCCTCGGGTTTGGACACCAACCAACCCCCCCACCAACCGTTGGGCGGGGGGGGGGGGGGGGGGGGGCGGAGAGGCGATGAGGGGGGTCTGGGAGTGTCGGTTGGGGGGGGGGCTCCATTTGGGGCGATTGGGGGGGGGGGTACATGCCCCCAAGGCCAAGCGTTGGTCAAACAGGCTCCCGTTACCTCCCCTTGCCCTTCCTCTAACCATACCATCACCCTAAACCTAACCCTAACCTTTGCAGTGAGCTGGTTTGATCATGCCAGCCATGTTGATTAGGCTGTACAAGATCCCCGAGATTTCATTCATGGCTGCTTTTTGCCACACCATTGCTCTCCATTTTGGACCCCAACACTAGCTCTGACCCTAGCCAAGGGTTTGAGCTAGGGCTAGGGGTAGGGCTAGGGGTAGGGCTAGGGGTAGGGCTAGGGGTAGGGCTAGGGGTAGGGCTAGGGGTAGGGCTAGGGGTAGGGCTAGGGGTAGGGCTAGGGGTAGGGCTAGGGGTAGGGCTAGGGGTAGGGCTAGGGGTAGGGCTAGGGGTAGGGCTAGGGCTCGGGCTAGGACTCGTGGAGCCCCCCCCCCCCCCCCGCACCATATTGTACTTATTTTTCACCAAAATCTTTTGAACAAAATCAAGTTTTGATACCAACCTAAAGATCATTTTACCAAAATCAATTTTTTGATCAAAATCGTTGGTAATTTTCGGTAAAAACGATTTTGATTTTTGTTAAAAAAAAAAGGGTTTGATGTGCTTAAAACCAAAATCTCAGCATTGATGAACAAAGAGCCATGTCTGCAACCCACCACCTGCGCCATGCCCCATCCTTCCCCCAATCAGAGACAAATTGTAAGCACAAAGAACGTATCTGTGGGTGCGCAGGCAGAAGAGACATCACACGCCCTCAACGTTCCCATGGGGTGAACCCTTGCAGCCACAGAAATTACCCCCGAGAACTGGGAGACGGCTGTCAGCTACAGGTCAGGCACAACCCAGCATCCCACAGCCGTGGGATGCCGATGTGGTATGCTAACCTCCACCCGGGGAGGCACAAGGCTGTAGAGCAACAAAGTCTGAGCAAAAAAGCTCTTCAGCGACATTTTAAGCTAGAGCCTTTCACTGAGACACAAATGTGGTCTAGTTGAGGGCCCGACCCGTGCCCCCAAAGTGGGTGTTTGCGCATAGCGTGGGCACAACGCGCGTACGGCGCCAAGGAGTAGACGTTACCGGACGTAGCCACAAAACCCCCTACCAACAAAACCACCACAAGCCATGGGCCAGAACAACGTCAAAACTGCCCTTGTGTCTCTTGCATCAACACATCCACAATAAAAAAAGAGGAGCACGGATGCAAAAAAAAAAAAACACTTTGGGTGCGGCATGTGCACCGGCCACTGTGCATTTCCCTTAGGTACAGGTGTGCATGGCCAAATTTGCGCACAGCGCACGAGGCACCCCCAAAGGAAGCTGAATTACCCCTTCTCGTGTCTAAACAACGCCTAAAGTCTCAAACTTGACGGAAACAAGACGAGGTGTTGTTTATACACGGGTGTTGTTTGTGCGCGCCGCAAAGACACATGCATTGCAAGCCCAGGCATTCTCTGAGAGTGAAGCAAGGAGCAGAATGAGTGTACAAAGGTCTGGAGCAGAGTGGAGGGGGAGGGCAAAAACCAGCAACCTCAGAATACCATCCACAACACCCACACTGCAAAAAAAAACTTGATGTTCTTGGGGTACGCCAAATTTCACGGTTCCAAAAGTTGCGGAAACAGGTCAGCCTATTTAGGTCCTGCACTCTGTGCGTACAGGGGTCAGCGCAGAAGCACAACGTGGCAGAGCCACCGTGCCGCCCCCCAAGCCTCACCCTTAGTGTACACAGCGCGAGAGAAGGACCCGCGCCAAGGGTTCCGGTGTCTTCGCTAACCCTAACCTGGGCCCTTCCGTGCCCCTTACCCGGGGTTTCCAATCCTCTTGGGGGCGTCGACGCTCTCCCCTGCCCCTCATCCTGTGGCGACGTCACAATAGCCGATCTGGTGAAGCCCAAAGCGAAGAGGCCGCGTGCTGCGGCTTGGCGTTGACGTCCTTGGGCTGGCGCCCTGCTCGCCGCTTTGGCCCCCACCACCCCGCGACCCCGCTTGGGCTTGCGGGAGATGAAGAGCCCCGGCGATCCAGCAGGCACCGGGCCCTTGCCCGCGGCCGCAGAACGGCGGTTCGCCGGGGGCTTGCTGGGGTCCCCCCCCCCCTAGCCGGGCTGCCGGCGGGCTGCCCCCCTGTGCCCCCCCCCCCCCCCCCTTGGGTGGGGGTTCCGCTTCTGGTGCTGGCGGTGATGCTGTCGTGGGTGTCCTGCCCTCTGCCGTCCCCTGGCCTTTGGCGGGGAGGTGGGGGGGGGGGGGGGGCTGCTCCAAAAGTTGCGGAACCATCCTCGCCTTTTTTCGCAGAGGGAGCTCGGTAGTGCCCTGCGGTGTTGGAGTGTTCCGCGGATTTTCCAGAGGTCACGATCCATATCTGGTCCTCCTGGTGGGACCATGGTGGATAGGACCCCCACTGCAGCCCAAGCCTCTGGTGCTAGAAGGGTTCCAACCTCCGACCTTGTGGCCCCCGAGACTCCGATGCCACCGCCGAGCCAGCTCATCGGGAGGGACGTTGCTGTAGCTCGATTGTACCCACTCAGGAGGGTGCAAGCCAAGGCTGCAGGCAACCAACATTTCGGTTGTTCGAACCCTAGTTGCCCAGGGAATTGCCATACTAGCTGGCCGGCCCAATGCTGTACTCTTTCCCCCACATTCACCTGGCACGAGCTGGGATTTGAACCAACGATCTGGCCGCCTTTGGTCCAGTGGATAGCCCGCTAGAGCGCAGCGGGGATCCAAAAATTGTGGAAACAGGTCAGCCT
This sequence comes from Eutreptiella sp. 'Long Island Sound 2002', assembly GCA_964036045.1. NCBI lineage: Eukaryota > Euglenozoa > Euglenophyceae > Eutreptiales > Eutreptiaceae > Eutreptiella > Eutreptiella sp. 'Long Island Sound 2002'. The sequence continues at coordinate 33,441,866 of OZ038397.1, forward strand.
TGTAAGGTCGTGCACGCTATGCGTACAGGTTAGTGCAGACTGGGTGGGTGTGGCCTCATGCCGCCTCCATATGCCTCCTGCTCAGTGTGCACTGCGCGAGGGCAGGACCCGAGCCAGCGCTGTGTCCTCGCAGATGGACCTGCCATGGCCCTCGCCCGCGGCCTCCAATCCTCTTGGGGGCGTCGACGTTCTCCCGTGCCCCTCCTCTTGTGGCGCGGTGGCATTCCACGCCGACCTGGTGAAGCCCAGAGCGAAGAGGCCGCTTGAGATGGCGGAGCGTCCAGCCCTTTGGCTGGCACCTCCCCTGCCCTAGTGTTCCCCGCCACGCCGCGGCCCTTGGACTTGCTGGGCGTTGAAAGCCCTGGTGATCCGGTATGCACTGGCCGTTCCTCCAAAAGTTGCGGAAACAACACCAGGTGTTGCGTAGACAAAGGTGTTGTTCGGACACGGGGGCAGGGGGAGCGGGACAACGTCAGGCGCATCAGTTGAGACATTCCTTCCTGCTTTCCCTGACCGCTGTCCTGCAGTGGAACCCCCAGTTCACCACACTCTCCCCCACGTCCCTTTGCAGCCAAGCCTCCCCAGCCTGTCAGTGCGGCACTCGGTGGCCACGCTGTATGTCAATCCCCTATGCCATCCTAGCTGCATCCTCGTCCTGCAGCAAAATTTAGCCCCAGTCCTATGTATACCTGCAGGGTTACGAATGCCGCGGTGGCCCAAAGCAGCAGGGCAAGCAGCAGGCCGCAGTGGTCGATGAGGGCGGTATGCGATTGAAGGGATGTGCCAGCATTGCATTGGAAGGATAACATGCCTCTGGGGTGTGTGGGGGAGTGTGCAGGAGAGGGCCAAGGGCAGGCAGAACGTCAAAAGGGCAAAAGCTTAAGGAAAACCGCTGTCAGTTATCCTCAAAGCGCAGTTGGTTGCCCTCCCTAATGCGGTCGGTTACTCGTCAACTCTCAGTCTCACGGGGGGCAGGCAGTACACTCCCCGGAAATGAAAATCAAAAACGAGGCCAAGTAACAGGGTTCCAAAACTTGTGAGTATGCACAGCATAACAAAGGTTTTCTCTTTTTGTCTGTGCGTTCCTTGGCCTCTTTTTCCTTTGACTGACGCGTCTCCTCTCGCTGCTCATATCCTGGAGCAAGCACAAATTTTGCACCAGCACGAATATGTTTGGCACATGCAACACCATGAAACCCTGGAGTTATGTGCTTCGTCAGTGAGTCCTCCCGTGTCTCATCCATCTTTTTCCCGCATGGCTTGCGGTACAACTTACCATTATCGTCATACAGACCGTCATGCACTACACCCTTCTCTGTCTGGCAATAATTGCCGCCTCCTGGAAGTTGCACCTCTATTATAGCCTGTGGTGTTCTCCTGTGGTGTCTCTCTCTCTACGGACACACCTCACCCGTGTGAAACTACAGGTTACAAGATGGAGACTGTACACTATCCTGGACGCACTGTCCAAGTGTCTCTCTGCCAGTAACTCCTCTTGTGGGCTGCTGCACACGCCTAGCGCCGGAGCACAAAAAAAATCCACAATGATCTTGTCAGATGCCAAGCCAGTTGGCCCACATTGTGGTACCAGACTCTATATTGTTTATACACAGTACCGAGAGCGAGCACACACTTTACAATTGGAGCCTCAGCTGTGTTCTGGTTTCATGTTCTCCTTCTTGCTGCCGACGCGCGTGTGTGTGCACCTGACACACCCCACCCAAACAAGTACACAAATGTAAGAATTTGAAAAAGAACTCGAAAGGTGCCTTCAGGAACCACAGTAGAGACAATCACTTTTAAAGCAGTCCAAACGACCGGCCCCCCTGGTGATGGCCAAATTTCTCTCTGTGAGTTTGAAACACAGAGAACAAGTTGCAAAAGTCAAATCTGCCTCATCGCAATAGCGTCTTTCATGAATAAGGCCCAGAAGTTAAAGAGGTTCTTTGACTTTGGAATGCAAATCACACCCCCGGTTCTGAAAACTGGTACCTAATGTATTGTGGTGGACTGTAACCCCCCCCCCCGTTGCGACAATTCACCCCCAAACTGACACATCTACCCCCCACGGGATAAATTGCTACTACAAGGGGAGTAATTTCTCCCGTTTTTGGTGTTGTTGCCCATCCCCGTGCCACAACATCCTATGTACAGACCAGGTTTTTTTGTATATAAGCTGAAAGACTCACACGGGTCGGAAACTCAGCCGCTGGATGACCCCGCCCACAGCCATCACAGCCGTTGCATCCCTTTGAGTTTTGAAGCTGTCTTGCGTGTTCATACAACAGTCTTGGGTATCCATACAACAGCCAACGCCCCATGTTGGGCATGCAAAAGAAGCTCGACACTCCGCAAAATCGTGCAAGGTGTTGAACTGCCAGGCAATCCACCATTGCTCAGACCTTACCCCAAAAGCGCGCCAAAAGACGCTACATTCCTACGCACGCAGCCGCAAAACGCATGCCACCATGCTGCATACACCACATACTCCTGTTTACTGCTCACACGGCGGGTTCACACAAGGATCACACTGGCACTCTCTCGGCCCCGCATTTGCTGAGGTCCATAGTGACATTCAGAAACACTCAAAAGGATCACACAATGTACAAAGCAGAGTGGGAAGCAAACCCTGCTGGTATAGTGGGAGGAGACAGAGCTGAGTAGGGAAGCAAACCCTACTTGCATTCACAGGATAAAAAAAAGGGGGGGGGGGAAACGGTCCAAGGAGCGTCAAGCAGAGGGGAAGGGGGGGTGGTTCGCCTGCCTAGGCATTTGCTCCCGGCTGGCTTACCCAAAACCCATCACTACAGTGAACAAAAGCCTGATGCTCTCCGCTTCATCGTGCTCAGTGGTAGAGCAGGCGGTTACAACGGTGGCAAACACAACCACCATGGCCGGCCTCCCCTGGACCCAAAGCCTCATGCCCAAACGTGGTCCTCGTCTCGGCTTTTGCGTAGTGATTGATGTACGGCGACTCGCAAATGGGGCTCTTGCAGCCCCATAATATCAATGTGTGACGTATTAATGAAAGTAATAAGGTCCAACACCCTAGGATGTTTGGTACCTTTTGGCATCGCGAAAACGCCCCTGCAATTAAACGTTGCCACTCTAAGTGGCTTTGTGATCAGCACGTCACACATCAAGCCTGAACCGGGCTGCTGACGCCTTTCACGACTGTAACCGATTGTGTTGTTTCAAAGTCTCAGCCGCTCAGCCGCTGGCGCCTCACTCCCATAAAAACTGGCGCCTCACTCCCATTAAAACTGGCGCCTCACTCCCATCAAAACTGGCGCCTCACTCCCATAAAAACTGGCGGCTGACTCCCATCAAAACTGGCGCCTCGCGCCCATAAAAACTGGCGCCTCACTCCCATCAAAACTGGCGCCTCACTCCCATCAAAACTGGCGCCTCACTCCCATCAAAACTGGCGCCTCACTCCCATAAAAACTGGCGCCTCAGTCCCATCAAAACTGGCGCCTCACTCCCATTAAAACTGGCGCCTCACTCCCATCAAAACTGGCGCCTCACTCCCATAAAAACTGGCGGCTGACTCCCATAAAAACTGGCGCCTCACGCCCATAAAAACTGGCGCCTCACTCCCATCAAAACTGGCGCCTCACTCCCATCAAAACTGGCGCCTCACTCCCGTCAAAACTGGCGCCTCACTCCCATAAAAACTGGCGCCTCACTCCCATCAAAACTGGCGCCTCACTCCCATAAAAACTGGCGCCTCACTCCCATCAAAACTGGCGCCTCACTCCCGTCAAAACTGGCGCCTCACTCCCATAAAAACTGGCGCCTCACTCCCATCAAAGCTTGCGCCTGAGTCCCATAAAAACTGGCGTCTCACTCCGATGAAAACTGGCGCCCCCCTCCCATTCAAACTCGCGCCTCACTCCCATGAAAACTGGCGCCTCACTCCGATCAAAACTGTCGCCTCACTCCCGTAGAAACTGGCGCCCCACTCCCATCAAAACTGGCGCCTCACTCCAATAAAAACTGGCGCCTCACTCCCATAAAAACTGGCGCCTCACTCCCGTGAAAACTGGTGCCTCACTCCCATAAACACTGGCGCCTCACTCCCATAAAAACTGGCGCCTCACTCCCATCAAAGCTTGCGCCTGAGTCCCATTAAAACTGGCGTCTCACTCCGATGAAAACTGGCGCCTCCCTCCCATTAAAACTCGCGCCTCACTCCCATGAAAACTGGCGCCTCACTCCCATCAAAACTGGCGCCTCACTCCCATAAAAACTGTCGCCTCACTCCCGTAAAAACTGGCGCCTCACTGCAATAAAAACTGGCGCCTTACTCCCATAAAAACTGGCGCCTCACTCCCATAAGAACTGGCGCCTCACTCCCATCAAAACTGGCACCTCACTCCCATCAAAACTGGCGCCTCACTCTCATAAAAACTGGCGCCTCACTCCCATCAAAACTGGCGCCTGATTCCCATTAAAACTGGCGCCTCACTCCCATCAAAACTGGCGCCTCACTCCCATCAAAACTGGCGCCTCACTCCCATAAAAACTGGCGCCTCACTCCCATAAAAACTGGCGCCTCACTCCCATAAAAACTGGCGCCTCACTCCCATAAAAACTGGCGCCTCACTCCCGTAAAAACTGGCGCCTCACTCCCATCAAAACTGGCGCCTCACTCCCATAAAAACTGGCGCCTCACTCCCATCAAAGCTTGCGCCTGTGTCCCAGAAAAACTGGCGCCTCCCTCCCATTAAAACCCGCGCCTCACTCCCATGAAAACTGGCGCCTCACTCCCATCAAAACTGGCGCCTCACTCCCATAAAAACTGTCGCCCCACTCCCGTAAAAACTGGCGCCCCACTCCCATCAAAACTGGCGCCTCACTCCCATAAAAACTGGCGCCTCACTCCCATAAAAACTGGCGCCTCACTCGCATCAAAACTGGCGCCTCACTCCCATAAAAACTGGCGCCTCACTCCCATGAAAACTGGTGCCTCACTCCCATAAAAACTGGCGCCTCACTCCCATAAAAACTGGCGCCCAACTCCCATAAAAACTGGCGCCTCACTCCCATAAAAACTGGCGCCTCACTCCCATAAAAACTGGCGCCTCACTCTCATAAAAACTGGCGCCTCATTCCCATCAAAACTGGCGCCTCGCGCCCATTAAAACCGGCGCCTCACTCCCATCAAAACTGGCGCCTCACTCCCATAAAAACTGGCGCCTCACTCCCATAAAAACTGGCGCCTCACGCCCATGAAAACTGGCGCCTCACTCCCATAAAAACTGGCGCCTCACTCCCATCAAAACTGGCGCCTCACTCCCATCAAAACTGGTGCCTCATTCCCATCAAAGCTGGCGCCTCACTCCCATAAAAACTGGCGCCTCACTCTCATAAAAACTGGCGCCTCACTCCCATAAAAACTGGCGCCTCACTCCCGTAAAAACTGGCGCCTTATTCCCATAAAAACTGGCGCCTCACTCTCATAAAAACTGGCGCCTCACTCCCATAAAAACTGGCGCCTCACTCCCATCAAAACTGGCGCCTCACTCCCATCAAAGCTGGCGCCTCACTCCCATAAAAACTGGCGCCTCACTCCCCACAAAACTGGCGCCTCACTCCCATCAAAACTGGCGCCTCACTCCCATAAAAACTGGCGCCTCACTCCCATAAAAACTGGCGCCTCACTCTCATAAAAACTGGCGCCTCACTCCCATAAAACCTGGCGCCTCACTCTCATAAAAACTGGCGCCTCACTCCCATAAAAACTGGCGCCTCACTCCCATTAAAACTGGCGCCTCACTCCCATAAAAATGGCACCTCACTCTCATAAAAACTGGTGCCTCACTCCCATAAAAACTGGCGCCTTATTCCCATAAAAAGTGGCGCCTCACTCCAATAAAAACTGGCGCCTCACTCCCATCAAAACTGGCGCTTCACTCCCATCAAAACTGGCGCCTCACTCCCATCAAAACTGGCGCCTCACTCCCATAAGAACTGGCGCCTCAGTCCCATCAAAGCTGGCGCCTGAGTCCCACACAAACTGGCGCCTCACTCCCATCAAAACTGGCGCCTCAATCCCATAAAAACTGGCGCCTCACACCGATGAAAACAGGCGCCTCACTCCCATAAGAAGATGCGCCTCACTCCCATAAAACCTGGCGCCTCACTCTCATAAAAACTGGCGCCTCACTCCCATAAAAACTGGCGCCTCACTCCCATTAAAACTGGCGCCTCACTCCCATAAAAACTGGCGCCTCACTCTCATAAAAACTGGCGCCTCACTCCCATAAAACCTGGCGCCTCACTCCCATCAAAACTGGCGCCTCACTCTCAAAAAAACTGGCGCCTCACTCCCATAAAAACTGGCGCCTCCCTCCCATTAAAACTCGCGCCTCACTCCCATGAAAACTGGCGCCTCACTCCCATCAAAACTGGCGCCTCACTCCCATAAAAACTGTCGCCTCACTCCCGTAAAAACTGGCGCCTCACTGCAATAAAAACTGGCGCCTCACTCCCATAAAAACTGGCGCCTCACTCCCATAAGAACTGGCGCCTCACTCCCATCAAAACTGGCACCTCACTCCCATCAAAACTGGCGCCTCACTCTCATAAAAACTGGCGCCTCACTCCCATCAAAACTGGCGCCTGATTCCCATTAAAACTGGCGCCTCACTCCCATCAAAACTGGCGCCTCACTCCCATCAAAACTGGCGCCTCACTCCCATAAAAACTGGCGCCTCACTCCCATAAAAACTGGCGCCTCACTCCCATAAAAACTGGCGCCTCACTCCCATAAAAACTGGCGCCTCACTCCCGTAAAAACTGGCGCCTCACTCCCATCAAAACTGGCGCCTCACTCCCATAAAAACTGGCGCCTCACTCCCATCAAAGCTTGCGCCTGTGTCCCAGAAAAACTGGCGTCTCACTCCGATGAAAACTGGCGCCTCCCTCCCATTAAAACCCGCGCCTCACTCCCATGAAAACTGGCGCCTCACTCCCATCAAAACTGGCGCCTCACTCCCATAAAAACTGTCGCCCCACTCCCGTAAAAACTGGCGCCCCACTCCCATCAAAACTGGCGCCTCACTCCCATAAAAACTGGCGCCTCACTCCCATAAAAACTGGCGCCTCACTCGCATCAAAACTGGCGCCTCACTCCCATAAAAACTGGCGCCTCACTCCCATGAAAACTGGTGCCTCACTCCCATAAAAACTGGCGCCTCACTCCCATAAAAACTGGCGCCCAACTCCCATAAAAACTGGCGCCTCACTCCCATAAAAACTGGCGCCTCACTCCCATAAAAACTGGCGCCTCACTCTCATAAAAACTGGCGCCTCATTCCCATCAAAACTGGCGCCTCGCGCCCATTAAAACCGGCGCCTCACTCCCATCAAAACTGGCGCCTCACTCCCATAAAAACTGGCGCCTCACTCCCATAAAAACTGGCGCCTCACGCCCATGAAAACTGGCGCCTCACTCCCATAAAAACTGGCGCCTCACTCCCATCAAAACTGGCGCCTCACTCCCATCAAAACTGGTGCCTCATTCCCATCAAAGCTGGCGCCTCACTCCCATAAAAACTGGCGCCTCACTCTCATAAAAACTGGCGCCTCACTCCCATAAAAACTGGCGCCTCACTCCCGTAAAAACTGGCGCCTTATTCCCATAAAAACTGGCGCCTCACTCTCATAAAAACTGGCGCCTCACTCCCATAAAAACTGGCGCCTCACTCCCATCAAAACTGGCGCCTCACTCCCATCAAAGCTGGCGCCTCACTCCCATAAAAACTGGCGCCTCACTCCCCACAAAACTGGCGCCTCACTCCCATCAAAACTGGCGCCTCACTCCCATAAAAACTGGCGCCTCACTCCCATAAAAACTGGCGCCTCACTCTCATAAAAACTGGCGCCTCACTCCCATAAAACCTGGCGCCTCACTCTCATAAAAACTGGCGCCTCACTCCCATAAAAACTGGCGCCTCACTCCCATTAAAACTGGCGCCTCACTCCCATAAAAATGGCACCTCACTCTCATAAAAACTGGTGCCTCACTCCCATAAAAACTGGCGCCTTATTCCCATAAAAAGTGGCGCCTCACTCCAATAAAAACTGGCGCCTCACTCCCATCAAAACTGGCGCTTCACTCCCATCAAAACTGGCGCCTCACTCCCATCAAAACTGGCGCCTCACTCCCATAAGAACTGGCGCCTCAGTCCCATCAAAGCTGGCGCCTGAGTCCCACACAAACTGGCGCCTCACTCCCATCAAAACTGGCGCCTCAATCCCATTAAAACTCGCGCCTCACACCGATGAAAACAGGCGCCTCACTCCCATAAGAAGATGCGCCTCACTCCCATAAAACCTGGCGCCTCACTCTCATAAAAACTGGCGCCTCACTCCCATAAAAACTGGCGCCTCACTCCCATTACAACTGGCGCCTCACTCCCATAAAAACTGGCGCCTCACTCTCATAAAAACTGGCGCCTCACTCCCATAAAACCTGGCGCCTCACTCCCATCAAAACTGGCGCCTCACTCTCAAAAAAACTGGCGCCTCACTCCCATAAAACCTGGCGCCTCACTCCCATCAAAACTGGCGCCTCATTCCCATAAAAAGTGGCGCCTCACTCCAATAAAAACTGGCGCCTCACTCCCATCAAAACTGGCGCTTCACTCCCATCAAAACTGGCGCCTCACTCCCATCAAAACTGGCGCCTCACTCCCATAAGAACTGGCGCCTCAGTCCCATCAAAGCTGGCGCCTGAGTCCCACACAAACTGGCGCCTCACTCCCATCAAAACTGGCGCCTCAATCCCATAAAAACTGGCGCCTCACGCCGATGAAAACAGGCGCCTCACTCCCATAAGAAGATGCGCCTCACTCCCATAAAAACTGGCGCCTCACTCCCATCAAAACTGGCGCCTCAATCCCATAAAAACTGGCGCCTCACGCCGATGAAAACAGGCGCCTCACTCCCATAAGAAGATGCGCCTCACTCCCATAAAAACTGGCGCCTCACTCCCATCAAAACTGGCGCCTGACTCCCATGAAAACTGGCGCCTGACTCCAAATAAAAACTGGCGCCTCACGCCCATAAAAACTGGCGCCTCACTTCCATGAAAACTGGCGCCTCACTCCCATCAAAACTGGCGCCTCACTCCCATAAAAACTGGCACCTCACGCCCATGAAAACTGGCGCCTCACTCCCAAAAAAACTGGCGCCTCACTCCCATCAAAACTGGCGCCTCACTCCCATAAAAACTGGCGCCTCACTCCCATAAAAACTGGCACCTCACTCCCATAAAAACTGGCGCCTGACTCCCATAAAAACTGGCGCCTCACTCCCAAAAAAACTGGCGCCTCACTCCCATCAAAACTGGCGCCTCACTCCCATCAAAACTGGCGCCTCACTCCAAATAAAAACTGGCGCCTCACGCCCATAAAAACTGGCGCCTCACTCCCATCAAAACTGGCGCCTCACTCCCATAAAAACTGGCGCCTCACGCCCATCAAAACTGGCGCCTCACGCCCATAAAAACTGGCGCCTCACTGCCATAAAAACTGGCGCCTCACTCCCATAAAAACTGGCGCCTCACTCCCATAAAACTGGCGCCTCACTCCCATAAAAACTGGCGCCTCACTCCCATAAAAACTGGCGCCTCACTCCCATAAAAACTGGCACCTCACTCCCATAAAAACTGGCGCCTGACTCCCAAAAAAACTGGCGCCTCACTCCCATAAAAACTGGCGCCTCACTCCCATCAAAACTGGCGCCTGACTCCCATCAAAACTGGCACCTCACTCCCATAAAATCTGGCACCTCACGCCCATGAAAACTGGCGCCTCACTCCCAAAAAAACTGGCGCCTCACTCCCATAAAAACTGGCACCTCACTCCCATAAAAACTGGCACCTCACTCCTATAAAAACTGGCGCCTCACTCCCATCAAAACTGGCGCCTCACTCCCATAAAAACTGGCGCCTCGTTCCCATAAAAACTGGCGCCTCACTCCCATCAAAACTGGCGCCTCACTCCCATAAAAACTGGCACCTCACGCCCATGAAAACTGGCGCCTCACTCCCAAAAAAACTGGAGGCTCACTCCCATCAAAACTGGCGCCTCACTCCCATCAAAACTGGCGCCTCACTCCCATAAAAACTGGCGCCTCACTCCCATAAAAACTGGCGCCTCACTCCCATCAAAACTGGCGCCTCACTCCCATAAAAACTGGCGCCTCACGCCCATCAAAACTGGCGCCTCACGCCCATAAAAACTGGCGCCTCACTGCCATAAAAACTGGCGCCTCACTCCCATAAAAACTGGCGCCTCACTCCCATCAAAACTGGCGTCTCACTCCCATGAAAACTGGCGCCTCACTCCCATAAAAACTGGCGCCTCACTCCCATAAAAACTGGCGCCTCACTCCCATAAAAACTGGCGCCTCACTCGCATCAAAACTGGCGCCTCAATCCCATAAAAACTGGCGCCTCACTCCCATCAAAACTGGCGCCTCACTCCCATCAAAACTGGCGCCTCACTCCCATAAAAACTGGCGCCTCACTCCCATAAAAACTGGCGCCTCACTCCCATAAGAACTGGCGCCTCACTCCCATAAAATCTGGCGCCTCACTCCCATCAAAACTGGCGCCTCACTCCCATGAAAACTGGCGCCTCACTCCCATAAAAACTGGCGCCTCACTCCCATAAGAACTGGCGCCTCACTCCCATCAAAACTGGCGCCTCACTCCCATAAAAACTGGCGCCTCACTCCCATCAAAACTGGCGCCTCACTCCCATCAAAACTGGCGCCTCAGTCCCATTAAAACTGACGCATCACTCCCATAAAAACTGGCGCCTCACTCCCATAAAAACTGGCGCCTCACTCCCATAAAAACTGGCGCCTCACTCCCATCAAAGCTTGCGCCTGAGTCCCATACAAACTGGCGCTTCACTCCGATGAAAACTGGCGCCTCACTCCCATGAAAACTGGCGCCTCACTCCCATCAAAACTGGCGCCTCACTCCTGTAAAAACTGGCGCCTCACTCCCATAAAAACTGGCGCCTCACTCCCATTAAAACTCGCGCCCCACTCCCATCAAAACTGGCGCCTCACTCCCATAAAAACTGGCGCCTCACTCCCATCAAAACTGGCGCCTCACTCCCGTAAAAACTGGCGCCTCACTCCCATAAAAACTGGCGCCTCACTCCCATTAAAACTGGCGCCTCACTCCCATAAAAACTGGCGCCTCACTCCCATTAAAACTGGCGCCTCACTCCCATAAAAACTGGCGCCTCAGTCCCATCAAAACTGGCGCCTCACTCTCATAAACACTGGCGCCTCACTCCCATAAAAACTGGCGCCTCACTCCCATAAAAACTGGCGCCTCACTCCCATTAAAACTGGCGCCTCACTCCCATAAGAACTGGCGCCTCACTCCCATAAAAACTGGCGCCTCACTCCCATCAAAACTGGCGCCTCACTCCCATAAAAACTGGCGCCTCACTCCCATCAAAACTGGCGCCTCACTCCTATGAAAACTGGCGCCTCATTCCCATAAAAACTGGCACCTCACGCCCATAAAAACTGGCGCCTCACTCCCATAAAAACTGGCGCCTCACTCCCATAAAAACTGGCGCCTCACTCCCATAAAAACTGGCGCCTCACTCCCATAAAAACTGGCGCCTCACTCCCATAAAAACTGGCGCCTCACTCCCATCAAAACTGGCGCCTCACTCCCATCAAAGCTGGCGCCTCACTCCCATCAAAACTGGCGCCTCACTCCCATTAAAACTGGCGCCTCACTCCCATAAGAACTGGCGCCTCACTCCCATAAAAACTGGCGCCTCACTCCCATTAAAACTGGCGCCTCACTCCCATAAAAACTGGCGCCTCACACGCCGTCTCAAGCACTAGGGGGAGGCCTTGCCGGAGCCTAAGGCCGGGCTTAAACGTGGACGCAAGGCACCCCCCTCTGGGTCTCGCAATGGCGCTGTTCCCGGCCGGCAGTGACAACTAGAGTGCGGAAATATGAGGCAATCTTTCCGAATCCTAAAATGAGCCGGTTGGCATGGATTGTCACACATCTCCAAATTGGGCCCCTACTTTTAGCCTATAGATTTAGCACCCCATGAGGGCCGGACCCTGTAACAATGGGTGGCCTGGATGCTTTTTAGTGTGGTGGGGTGCTTTGTCAAAAAACCTTGCCCAAAGCGGTCCTCTTGGCAGAGGAAACTTACCGATGGGTTTGCAATAGGGTGGTCCGCAATAAACCACAAATACGCGCAATCACCCGCAATAGGCCACAATAAGCCGCAATAGGGACCTCAATACATCTCAACCCGAGCACATTTCATCAGATTGGATCATTGTTCAGATTGGATCATGGACATTTCAAAAAATCAAACAAAGTGGTTTGCCCACGGGGTGGGATTGATGGGGCTGCATACCCTGCAGGTTTGGGTGTAGGTTTAGGCGGAGGTGGAGGTGCACACCGATCTTCAAATGGGATTGCATCCTCTGTGGCCTCTGATGATGCTTGCGAGGAACATGAAATGGAAAAACCCATTCTCCCCATGGGAGCACAGGCGAGGACCACCAATGTGTCCCCTTGCAAGCTCTCAATACAATACAATACAATACAATACAATACAATACAATACAATACAATACAATACAATACAATACAATACAATACAATACAATACAATACAATACAATACAATACAATACAATACAATACAATACAATACAATACAATACAATACAATACAATACAATACAATACAATACAATACAATACAATACAATACAATACAATACAATACAATACAATACAATACAATACAATACAATACAATACAATACAATACAATACAATACAATACAATACAATACAATACAATACAATACAGTACTATACTAAAAATATACCCCTTCTCGCATGCATTCGATTGTGGCACAAACACACTGCATTGCAGTGCGCAATCCTCTTCTCTGCCATGCTCAACAGAGATGTTTGATAGTCGTCGACGTGAAACAAGCGGCGATAAGACCAACAACCTCAGCAAAGATATATACACGCTGAAAGAAGTTACAGATGCACAACCGGCTGCCGTACGGTATTGCACAACGGGGACTCCAAGCCTTTTTTGAACATCTGCACAGGGCAAAAAGGCCGCAGCCTTGGTCATGGCATGCAATGGGACGTGGACGTGCCGCAGGGCCATGCCCGCTGTCAACCACACGATAAAAGATTGCGCTGAAGGCGCCAAGGATAACTGCGCCGATTCAGTTAATCAGTTAAAGGCGGCGCCGCGGGGGGAGCGGCCCCGACCCCACGGATGTTGCGCTGTTAAGTGGAGCCCTGGAAGGCACGTCCTCCCGCCGGGCCTCTATCCCTCTCAACCTTGGCCCGGCCTCGGGCATCGGACACCTGCAGACACCTCCAACACCAGCAGCCGGACGGCACGTGCAATCTGCACGTCCACGGCCGTGCGACTGGGCGCAAGGATGGTGTCGCCGGTCTTCACAAAGCGGCGGTGCACGCGGCTGTCAGGGGTCAGGGACGTGACGTTGCAAGCGCCGCGGATCACGACCATCGCGACATCGGCCGCCGCCGCAGACGTCCGGAAAACGCTCCCGGGGGCCAAATCGGCGACGCGGATGTGGACCGATGCGCAAGCTGCGGTGGGCGCCGCGCCCGGCATTGCGGGTACGGTGCCGTGGAGCAGCATCTCGGACTGCGGGGCTGTGGCCGTCTGCCCCGTTTGAATGCGCTTGCTCCCCCAAACAGCGGCTTTGCCCCCGGAACGAGCCGCGAAAGCCTCGTCCAGCCGCTCCTGCACTTGAAACAGCCGCCCGGCGGACAGATCGTCTGCGATCTGCTTGACAACGCCGGTCCCGGTCCTGGTCGCGGCCCCGGCCCGGGCCCCTTCGGCACACGCCTCGGGTCGGCGGTCGCGGACCGCGAAGCGAACGCACGTCAATCGGCACGTGGAGCGCCCCGGCGCCGCGCAACGGAAGGCGTGGGCCTCGCCGCCCGGCAGCCACGTGACGGTCCCGGCGGGACCCTCCCAGACGGACGCGCGCGCGCCGACGGGGCGGCGGCGGAACGCGTAGTGGACGGTGCCGATGTACTGGTAGCACAGGGTGTGCACGTGCTGGTCGTGGAAGTGGAGGGTGTGGGGGGGCAGGCCGGGGGCATACAGGGCGTCGATGACCTCCATGCCGCCCAAGTGGCACGTCTGGAACTGGCGGGGGGCGGGCGTGGCCACGGCCCCGCCAAACGTGTTGTGGCGCGCCACTCGACCCGCGGTGATCGAGGGCGTCAGCAGCCACGGCTTCCCAGAGACGAATGCGACGGCCGCGTACTCCGGGGCACTGTCAGGGCGCGTCAATTCAATCACGTAGTTCTGGGCGATATCAAGTACCTCCGCAGGCGCAACGCGGTCACGAATGTTCTTGTCGCTGTCGTCCTGGGCGTTTCTGCTGCTGATGCCGTTGCTGTGGCTGTGATTGCCGACAACCAAATCTGTGAGCGCACCAGCCGTGAGATACGCGCGGCTGTGCTGCAGGTGGGCCCAGGCGTCGATGGCCGGGGACATCTGCTTGGGGTCGTACATCGCGAAGGTGCTTGGGCGGGGCCAGTAGTACGAGGAGGGGTGCCGGATGGGGCAGTCGCGGGAGACGAACTGGATCTGGATGGCCTTGCGGGTGCGCAGCGCGCTGTTGAAGGTCATGTGGAGCACCGACCCGGCGAACGTTACAAACTCGGCGTCCCAAATGGGCAGGTGCAGGAGGGTAGCGTCGGGGACCACTTTGCGGTGGCAGTCCAGCACCTGGAAATACCGCGGCATCAGGGCGTCGCGTGTGCAGCCCGTGGCGAACGACATCCGGTTGTAGACGGTTTCGAGCTGTTTTTCTCCCCATGTTGGCCCACGCAAAGTCCCCAAAAAAATCCGTAAAAATGAGCCATTTTGGGGGTTCGAAAAGGGGTGCAAAACGTGGGTTTGCAAAAGATCATCGATGGGATGGCGAGCCAAGCGGTTTCGGGCCGTTGTGACCCGTTTGAGCCCGTGCAACTCCCAAAAAGGCCATGAAATAGGGCCATCCTGGGACCGAAACAGGGTCAAAAGGACAGATCATATTGATAACGCATGTCTCTTACACACGCCCTCATGCACGTACGTAGCCCAAGCAACAAACGGCTGTCTGCGGCAGAGGGGGCGAGGCGAGAGCAGCTCGCATTCAACCCGCCCAACCATTACCGGAACAACTCGATCAACACACAGCTCAGAGGTCATGGGACAGGGTTCACAAGGACTTCATGGGGCTGGCCACGTGGTCGGCCTGCCCACAGCTACTTCCCCCCGCCCCCCTGCGGGAACATCGGTAAAAGGACGGAAACAACGTCTTCTATTGTTCTGACAAGGGCATTGTCTACGCGCATCCTGACAAGACACAACCCGCGATGCCATCAGTGAGGTCCACACCATCGTGTCTGTGGAGGCGCGGGAGGGGGGGTTGGGTTGGGTTGGGTCTCGGCTTGCGCCAAAGGTGGTGACCCACGGCCAGTGTGCTACCTCACCAGCTCGACTGGGTACCCCCCTCTGGTTGTCTGGTCTCACAGCCGTCCAGACTGCTGACGACCCCCGTACCCCACCAAGGCGCTGGTGGGAGGGAGATGCCGCCGTGCCTGGGTGTCCGCGCGCGCTGGGGTCCTGCGGGGGGGGGGGGGGCTTTCAAGGCCTTGGGGTGCACTATTCGCAAGGTTGCCGGGAGTCCCCCCCAAAATGCAGGCGCCGTAAATCTCAAAAAAACGTACGAAAACGCGAGCACGTCGTTCAAACATGGGGGTTTGCAGCAGATTCCCTTGTTTGGGAAGGCTTACGGCGCCGGCGCCGTAAAAAAATGCACCGCAAAAGAAACGTGCCCCAAGGTATGCCACAATGCAACAGAAAATACATACGTGAAAAGGGGGTGACAAAGACCCTTGCTAAGCATTGATGTGCAGAGCCCTGTGCTTACAGGGGTTTTGCAGTATCCAACCAGCACCATGTAGCGTGGTAGCGCTTGTCGTCCGTCGCCGTTTTACGGCGCCTCCGCCGTAAAATTTTACGGCTGAAGCGCCGTAAATTTGATCATAGTCCGGTGTTTTGTCTTTCAGCCCATCATCAGGCATTGATGTCCGTAGTGGCAAGAATGCAAATGTGACACAGACACCTGTAGAAGGGTATAATCGGTTACCATTAGACAGTCGAAAAACCCATTTTTCAGGTGGTATGCCAAAACCCCATCTGGGGACATGAAATGTGTTTTATTCGCATTTACAACACACACTAACCTGGCAGTTACCGGCGGTTTGACACTGGCGCCAGAAGCCATCTTGGCTCACCAACATGGAACACAGACAATTGTGGCTTCGTTCGTGTCGCATTTCAGCTGTGTGCATTCTTGCCAATTTTTATTTGTTACAGGTATGCACTATTTTGTAGGAAAATACCACCGTTTGTAGTTGCACTTTGTTCCCAGGACCTTGACAGAGGGGTCTGTTCACTGGCAGTGTGCCACTCCGTGTAGATGCGAATGTGGCCACGAGTGCTAGACGGGGGGCAAACCGCCATGCATGCCCGTTTCCTCCCCCGAATAGGGTGTGCACCGCAACCTGCCAAAAGGGGTTACAGAGGTGCTGCAACTTGGTGCACCGAGGGTGAAATTGCACCCTCCACCCTGTTGCAGACACAAAAGTAGCACAAAATGGCACCGCGTGGTGGTAAACGGGCCCCGCCAGCAGCAGCACACGAACAACCTCAAAACGAAGAAGACAGTGCTGCTGGTGACGGAAGGGCCTCAGACTTGGGTACAACACTGTACACGGCGTCCCTTGACAGTCACACCGAACAGGAGTCCCATTCTGGGCCCCCTGGTGACACACAGCACCTGGACGTTGATCTAGAATCCAGTGGAGACGGGAAAAAGACGATAAACACATTTTACGGCGCTTCAGCCGTAAAATATCTACGGCGGTAGCGCCATAAAAATTTTACGGCTGAAGCGCCGTAAACGACAACGATAGTAGCAGTAAACAACTGACATACTTGCACAGTCCTTTAGGACAATGCTTATGCCACATATGTAGCTGTAGGTCACCATTCAACAGTGCCTGATGCCCGGCACCGACTTTTTACATTTCCTGCGCCATTAACCCACGCACACACACACAAGCATACCTGTTTCAAGTCTTGGAATTGCCTACCGCTGCCGCGTTGTTTGTGCCTGCATAGGTAAACATTTTACGGCGCTTCAGCCGTAAAATTGTGTCATAGAACGGGGGCAGGCAACAAAACAGGGGTCACGGACCGTAATGCAAGAAAAAACATGAAAAAACTTTGCGCGCGCACACAGCACTCCCGGCAACCTTGCGAATAGTGCACCCCAAGAAGGCAGGGGCACACCTTTGTCGTTCTCCAGTGGGCCGTGGTTGGTGCGTGTGGGGGGTTGTGTGTGCCCGGTGCTCCGGGCCCAGCAGCGGGGCATGGGTGCCCTACCACGTGGCTGCTGAGGGAGTCTGTGGGTCGGTGACCGGCAGCTTCCTCCAGCCCACGACTGAACCCCAGAGGCGTGCACGGGGCGTGTGGTCTGAGGTGCTCCTTGACTGACCCAGAGGGTCACAGGTAGCGTTGCACAGAGTGCCAGACCGGCTGGGAGCGTCCCAGTAGAAGGAAGGTCTTGGGGCGTGCTGAGCACTTCCCTGCCCCAGGAGCACTCAAGGGAGCGGAGCTCCCAGTGAGCCTGCTGCGCCCTGGCCACCTCTGACAAGGCGGGACCCCGAGGGTGACACCGCTCGCCACCCCTCCTGGGCGCGGGAGGGGGGGAGGGGGGGTCCAGAATCAGCATCCCAAAAATGCCTCCCCAGCCGCAAATCACAGAAGAAGCTGGAGCTTCAAGGGCCAGAAAATGGGACTGCCTCGTTGCATAATGCCAAAAATTGCGGAAACGGTACCTCATGTTTTTCTGGCAAGGGCAGTGTTCTCGCAATGAGGGAGGTAGGTCAGCGCAGCATTGGGGACCGGACGTCAGCACCATCGGCGGCGGAGGCGGCGGTGGAAGTGGGGAGGTGGGGGGGTTGGGGGGGGGGGGGGCGTATGGCCATCGTCAGAGGCACTGTCGACGCACCTGCTCCGTCTGCCGGCCCCGCAGGTCACGGATCGCGGCCTCGCACGTCACCGCGGTGCTCTTCAGGATCTTCGCGCACTTCAGCACCGTGCCGTAGTCGCGCCGCGTGCTCAGCATCTGGCAGAGGGTGCGGTCCGGGGCCCCGGCGCAGCTCTTCACGAGGGCCGCCGGGCAGGCGAAGCGGCCCTCCTTCGCGGCGCTGCCGTTGATGATCCAGAGGGAGTTGTCGGGCGTCATGCCATCCAGCCCCATCCACACCGTCGCGCCCCTGAGGACAAAGCGGGGCGGGTCCGGGGACTCGGGTCGGCCACCGGTGGAAGGGAGTGTTGGATCCCCCCCTTCTCGGGGATGACTGTCAGTTCCGCCTCAACCGCTTCTGTCCACACGCAATTGCGGGGGTTGTTGCACCGCGCGCGCACCGCCTCCGCACGGTGGCAACTATTAGTGGTCAAACACCGGTGCACCATCCCAAGATGCACCCACCCAAACAGCCCATAGAACCCCAGAAAAGCTTAGTTGCAAGCACAACACCTGTGTTCCTGGGGTTTTTGTTATGGTTGCCAACAAATCCCAGGGGCTTCTGGGTAGTTCTTGTTCTTTCCAGGAGGCCTCTTGAAGGTTGCAATTGTCACCGGGAGGGTCCCCAGATGTACCCAAAGTTTGCACCGCGCCGCCCGCACCGCACGGGCACCGTGACAAGAGGGCCCTCGTTGCCCTCCAACCGTTGTCTTGTCTTCCCTTTTGGGGGGGGTTCGGGCAGCTCGCCAGAAGGCACTCGAGAAATCTCTCGTCATCATGGATCAGAGCTGTCCAATGTTCCGATTGTCCCACAAGGCCATGCGGTAGCGGACATGAAACGTCGTGAGGATGAGCTGATTCTGATACCAGAAAATTCAGGGGGAACTGCCACGCCCGTAGGCATCCCGGTGTGCGACTGGACCACAAGGAAGCCTGAAGGCTGACAGAACCAGCCGTGTGCTTTGCAGAGAAAGCAATACAGAGGAAGCCATTGCCCGCCAACTGGTTTCCAGACGCCAGCATGGCAACTGAACCCGCTTCGCAGCCGCCAGTAACCGCCAGTAGCCGCCAGCCCCCCTTAAGCCCCCTTTCCCCTTGGACTACGCCCCAGACCATTGCGTGCCCCCCCGCCTACCCAATGCCATCACTCTACGATGACCCAGGGCCACCGGAGGGTCGTCGGGGGGCAGTGCCCCCGTGCGGGCCCGCACACTGCTGAGTCCTCCCGGGAAGGGGCGCCATTGGGCGGTCGGGGCGACTTGGAGATGGGAGGCGGCACCCTGCCATTGAGGGGTTGCTATGCACTGCGTGGGCACTGCGTGCACCCTCGTTGGGACCCATGCCGTATGCCGCATGCAAACCGTGACTTCCCGGGGGCACCAAACGCAGAGGGTTTGGCTTGCCCTCCCCTCGCGATCTCCCACGCAGACTCAAGCAGCGCACCGCCCGTCTTGTGGCGTTGCTGTCGCTGCCTGGGGTTTGATGATTGTTGGGCTGTCTGCCTGTGCGTGATCGCAGATCGAGGAGGCGAAAGGAGGAAAGACATGGCACAAGACATCCCATGATGTACCGGGCAAACTTTGGGAATTTTAAAGCTACTTAATTCCGAGGGCGGCACGCGTCGAATTTCAGGTTAACGCAAAAATAAAAAAACCTCCAAAAATTAATTAATTATAGAGTGACAATTGGAAAAGTGCGCAAAAATTAGGTTTATCGCAAAAAATTAATTAATTCTGTCCGGCATTGCGTACACATAGTTGAATGGAGCGTGCATGCATTGATGACGCCAGAATTTCCAATTTTGAAGGACCAGAAGACTACCCGGCAGCCCCCTTTCATCGATTCGGCAGCTTTCTGCAACGGCCCAGTCAGCCCTTTTGGCCCAAATCAGACCGATCAGGTACCAAAATGGCGCCCCTCCGACGCACCAGGGCGGCAGGGCAAGGACCTGTTCCAGCAGTCTCCCATCTCCACGTCCAAGTGCCAGGCCTGCAGATCGCCAGGCTGTGCCGTTCCGATGTTGGCGCCCCACAGCAGAGGCTCTGCCCCCGTGATCTCCTCCACTGCCTTCAGGATCCGAGGGTTCAGGACCAGTTTCAGAAGCGCGGGGGCGTAAAGCCATCCGTTCTTTTCGAGCACCATTTCGTTCCGCGGGTACGCCCTGAACTCGCAGTTGTTGACCCCCTTCGGGCCCATGATAGTGCTCTGGCAGGGCAGCTTTTTCTGCAAGACCTTGTGATGCCCCGTCTCCTGCTGCACCTCGGGGCTGGGGCTCTGCACCTGCTGCTCCGCAAGTCGCCACAGGGCATCGAAATCGGCTTTGCTAAACCCGTCGTAGAGGGCGGAGCGTGCTTGAAGAAACGTTGGTCGGACAGACCGAGTCGTCAGCAGGAGGCACTGGAGCACCCCCCAAAACAATGCACAGGCCATCGCAGGAAATAGAACAAAACCGGTGTACGCTATGGCGGTGGCAGATGTGTTGTAACATATGCCCTTTTCTCTGCCCACCACAGAGTATTCAGGATGATGAGGTTGGATTGCCCATGACAGGTCAGTAAGGGCGTTGTGGCTGAGGGTAGGCACTGGAACGCTTCAAAGCGGGGGGAAGGGGTGTGGGATCCAGAGGGTCGTTGACACATACTTCTTGTATCTTTGAATTTTGCACCTCAAACTGCACAACATTACCAGATGGTGTGTCCCTTATGTGGGCTTGAGATAGGGCACAGAAAGCAGGAAAGTAGGGACAACAACAACACGCTGCAACCCCCTGTGATCCATAGTGGTGTGGAAGCGCAAAAGCCTGATAATATTCAAAAAATTCCTGAAGGTGGTGGCATTCTACATTGGATCTCCAGACTCAAATCTGTGCTAATATCTAGACAAACCAAGTAAAACTATCCCCCCTCCCTTGTATAAGCTACGCAAAAGTCCCAAATTCATACGGTCCCTACACTTACTGTAGCTTGGACAAGGCCGCAGACCCCAGGTTCAAAAAGAGAAGATTGCATGGTGAAGTGGTGCAGGAAAGGGGAATATAATGCACAACTATCCCCAAAATCAGAGCTATGTGGGTTCAAGTGGGCAAACACTCACAACAGATGTGTCCATGACCCTGTGTAGCTGGCAAATTTGTCACCAAACCCATGTCTTATGTGGCCGCACTACATTTGCACCGAATCAAATTAGGTACCAATTTATTCTGGTCCCTACACCCACTGTAGCTTGGACAAGGGCGTAGCTTATACAAGGGGGGGGGGGGGGTACGAGATTGATTACCCAGTAAAACAAATCTTAAAAAGCGTCACCCGGTTTTACTAAAGACCCGTTGCGCTCACGAAGAATCACACATCAGTGGTGCGCTGCAGTTGTAAGCACTTTGCCCATGGCATTGGTGGTAAAGTGCACCAACTCCGGCCGTTCTCAATGGTTCTGTGCTCGGGCTTGGGGTCGGAGGGGCAAGTACTGTCGGATGAGGAGAATGTACAAGCGCCAATAATCCACAAGAAAAATTAGCACAATGGGGGAATGTTTGCCCGGCGCGCGCCCGGCGCGCTACTTTTAGACTATGTTCCCCCCGAAGAGCCCCCAAGCACACCCCTTGGAAATGCCCTTGGAATTAGGTGACCCAAACTGCCCCAGCTCAAGAAAGTTGCAAACTGGGGTACACAGTACCACTCTCGCTCCTTTAAGGGCGATCTGGGTCAACACCTTAGCAAGTTGGGAGAATGGGGGGTTAGGATAGCACAACCGCATCGATCTCCAGTAGAAGCGACAGGCGTTATTGAGGTATCGCGAACAGTAGAGCTGCATCATAACATTGGTCCCACAAGTGTGGGTGTCAATACATTCAGTACAATCGTGCTCCTTACACTCATCACAAACTGCGACGGTGGAGCGTCATGGCAACACAACACACACACTTCTGCCTCATCCTCTGCCTCATCTTGCGTGCCACAACCGAGCAAACAGCTGCTCAATGCGTGCCCTTTACCACCCGTGCACGTCATTGCAACATTGTTGGCGGGCTGTCAAAGTGCCATTCTTTCTTCCAATGAATGGCACAATGACATGAATCCGGCCCTTGTAAGCACCATCATGGCCCCCAACTTCGAAATCAAAGAAATCACCTCGGGCACAAGAAGGTCCATACCCATCCCAAATCAAAACATCTGCTGATGTCCCGGGGGCCAAGGGGCAAATCCATATAATGTTGCCCAACATATCAACGGCAACGGTCCACCGGTAGGGCACGGGTGACAAAAGATGCCCGGCGCGCGCCCGGCGCGCTAACGTTCCCCCAATTGCTGCAGAGTTGGTGGTGGTCAGGTCACTTGACCAAAATCACAAATGCACCAGAAACCCATGCCTCAGGAATGCATCCCTAACCACTTGCAAAAGACTCAACACCGTGGAAAATTCAGAGCTCTGCCAATTGGTCCCTCTTCTTTCTCTTTGTTCACTTTGTCAACATGGAGGGTGCCTTGCACGCGGTGTGCGTGGTGTGGGCATGTGGTGCGCTGAGGCCCGGTTGGCGTAGAACCGCCTTTGCCCAAAAGCGGTCATAGGGGCCGTAGCATCACAAAATGGGTGGCCAAATGTTGTGTTTCGGTGGAATTAAAGATGTTGGGGTCTAAGAGTGGGCAGCAGGGCACCGTGTGCATTCGAAGATATCGGTGCGACTTGCCTCCTTTGCTGATGTGGCATGGTTCTAAACCCCCGCCAACGGGCCCAACAACCCAGTGTTGCAGCACGCTGCAGCATGCTTCAACCGTTGGTGCTTACATGTGGACTACTTGTGTGGGTGTTTGGGGGTAACATGCCAAGCAAACGAGTCAGAAAACCATTTCACACCTGCAAAGGGAGTGACGATGGCAACCACAAACGACCCGTGTATTGGAAACTGGACAGTCATGCAGGGTCTCTCAGGGGTCAGAGGTGAGGCCCTGGACCCAATACGTATCTGATTGTGTTGCCGTGAAGGTGACAAGGGATGCAGTCCAGCGCAAGCCCAGCACAGACAGTGAACCCGCATTAGGCTCTGGCCGCGCCTGCGCGCCGCGGCTTTCATCGCCTGCTGTCCACGCTGGTCGCTTCCAGTGCCCTCAGGTCCACACGTGTGTTCTGGCCTGTTTCCTCCCTGAGTGGCTTGGGTTGCGATTGCTAAGACTCTTTGTGTTGAAGGTGTGGCTATGCCACAATGGATAGACTTGGTGTACATGGTGACTCTACAAGGGGGCACTTGGAGGCGATTGGCGCTGGCATCGCAATCGTGTCTCCTGCCATGAAGATGGTTGGTCAGAGGTCACTCGTGATTTGGGCGTGTTTTGGCTGGCCCCACTCCTGGTGCCCGACCTAGAGGCACGTCCATTGCGTCGTGCCTCACGGCCTCACCGCTTCGTGTGCCAAGCACAGGCCCGGATCCCTACGGCCCGTGTGCGACCCAGGTGCTTTGTTCACCGCAGCTCCGGGACACTGCTCAGATGGGGAGTTTGGCTGGGGCGGCACACCTGACTCGGTCCACCCAGGTCAGGCTCTATTTTGGTCCTTAGGTCAGAAAACCCAAGGGGTACAGGTGGGGTTCCGGGGGGGGGGGGGGGGCAGCCACCCCCCAGGCCACTGCCCTGAAGGCAAAGAAGGCGAAAAAGTCTTCTGATGCGGTCGGTGCGGACGCAAATCTCGCCCAAATGACCCACTCGCACAGGGGAAGGGCGGAGGTCCACCCGCCCGCGGGCCTTCCGCAGAAACCCCCAGCCCCGTCAAATCGGCCACGCACTGGGCAACACTCTGCCACCAACCGGTCCCAACATCTGAATGTGCACGCGTCGAATCGCATTTAGCGCACGGCTGGTTTGGCAAGTTCATGCGACATTTGTGCAGTGCACTTTCTTGCCCCCCCCCCCCCGCTTCGGTGCTGTGCAATGCCTCGGGCAGGCCCATGGGACCCTCACCCTTTGCACTCCCAAGCCCTCAAACATGGTCAACGGAAATGGTCGGTGTCGTACGTCCGGGTGATGCACATTTGCTCAGGTGCTGTGGAGAGCCTCTGCGCTGGTGCACGGATGATGCTGAGCATGAGGGGGGCTGGGGGGGGGGTCAAAAAAGCTCTCCGGCTGGACCCCCCCCCCACGACCCGTAGCAGGCGTGC
This sequence comes from Eutreptiella sp. 'Long Island Sound 2002', assembly GCA_964036045.1. Taxonomy (NCBI): domain Eukaryota; phylum Euglenozoa; class Euglenophyceae; order Eutreptiales; family Eutreptiaceae; genus Eutreptiella; species Eutreptiella sp. 'Long Island Sound 2002'. The sequence continues at coordinate 33,466,185 of OZ038397.1, forward strand.
ATGCGCATGCCCTGGGAAGGGCCATGGACACTTTTGTGGCAGGCCCACATCGACAAATGTTTCCTTCGACACCTTTGGCGTCGATGGAAATAATAGTCCTCGTCAGTGGAGCCCTTTTATCAACCCCCTCCCCCCTCCAAAAACCCGTTTTCGCGGGCTCCATGGCCCCTACCCCACCCGGAGTTGAACACCCGCCGCCGCAGCGGGTGAGCCGCAGCTCTGCGACAGGCCTGGGCCACGTCGCGCGAGAGCCGCAGCTCTGCCACAGGCCTGGGCCACGTCGTGGGACTTGTCAGTCGTTGTTCTGCGAACATGGGCGTGTGGGCACATGGTTGGCACGTTGTTGCCTGCGATCCGGTGAAGGCCGGTGGGGAAGCCCGTGGGCGGGTGGAGGATGTGGCACTTCTCCTCTGGGGCCGGAACACCGGGACGCCCCCAGCACGACCGAAACGTGTTGGTGCAGCGTGTGCGGCCGCAGGGGGATGGGGCAGTGGTTGGGGTGGGCGTTGGTGCGTTCCTTTTGCACGAGCTGTTGGGGGCGGCTGTTGCGCCCGGAGGGGGGGGGGGGGGGCGGGGCAAAAGGTCGTCGAACGCGGGCACCGCCCCATCCAGGGATGCATTAGAAGGGAAGGGGCCTCAGAGGCGGCCCCAGAAGCGGTTAGATGGGCGGTTGGAGGAGGTTATTGTCGGTTACAAATGTCGCTGAAGCTGGCAGGGAGATAGTGGCTGGGCATAGGCTGGGCGCACTGGAGGGGAGGCGGGGGGGGTACCCTCCCCCCCTTCCAATGCATCCCTGCCCCCATACCCCCCCCCCCACTTAAGGGCTGCCTTGAGCGTCGGGACTCTTCAACCGCCTCCGCTTGTACTTGAACCGTTTGCGCTGGACAACACCGCCCCTCATCTTCGCGAAGTACACCGGGTCAGCACCGCAGGACTGTGCGTCGCCACTCGAGTGGGACTGCCCAGGGGCACCAGAGCCCCGTGCCTCCACGCGACACTGTGTTGCGCGGGGACAGGGCGCGGGTGCAGGCGCCGTGGGACGTGCGGGGCTCATGCTCAGCTCCGAGTAAACACTGGGGCTCGCACACGCGCTGGGGCCCCACGGAGGACGGGTTTGGTGAGCGGCCGCTGTTGGACGGCCGCAGGCCCCATCGGTTGGCGTGGGCTGAGGGTCGGAGGCCACTGTCGGTGACGACACTACAGAGGGCAGGACAGAGATACGGGGACAAAGGGGAGGATGCAGCGTTGCCTCTGGGAAAGGGGGCCAGGGACCGAGGGGGTACAGGCTCCGTGTGTGCGCGCAGCACTTTTCAGGCGGTTGTTCTGGGACCGGTCACAATGTTCCCGCCATTAATTTCCACCGTTTCACATCTTCCACAGCGCCATTCCCACTCCTGCCGTGGTGCACCCAGTCGCACGTGCTCCCCCAAAGACGCAGATGTGTGGGACCAACGGGATCAACAATGCAAACACATCAGTGAGAACGACACATGTCATTGTTACCCCCTGTCAGCCCCCTCCCCTCCCGGGCCCGGGGGAGTAATCCACAAAACCGGAAGAGTATTCCGAACTCTAGGCCCGGAAACATACCAGCGTTGGGCAAAGCTGCCCCCTAAGACCGTCATGCGGAGGCACGGAATTGTGGCTCATTGTTTCTTGGCACAATGAACGTCGGTACTGATGGAGTGAGTGGCCCCACCTTAGCCACTTGCAGCCACTAGTTCTTAGTTCTCGACCTCTTCCAAACATGGCCCCAGACATGCAAACGTATTGACCGGATGCTCTGCTATGTACACGCTGGTCGCATAGGCACCGCATTCGTTTTGGGAGGTGCGCGGGGGGGGGGGGGGGCGTTGTTCAAGCCACGGTAGAACGAAGCGTTGACGGAACCAGCACCCAGCGTTGCTTGAAGAAAAGCACTGCTCAAGCGGTGAGCACTGCTCAAGCGGTGCCACTTGTTACATAATCCAGGGCTACAGTCGCCTATGCCCCGGTGGCTCTCTCCCTCGGGGGGACCCCACGTACTCTGCACGCTGCGCTCGGGGCGGCTGCCCGGGGACCACTTCTCCGCCGCACGTGTCCTTCTTCGATCGGCACATGGCAACAGGCACAAATAACGTTGGGCCCCAAACCCCGCGACAAAAACTGAATTTGTGGGGAGGTGAGCCACCCAGTTCCCTCTTGGCTTTCTCTCGGCTCCGCTTTCATTGCGATATGGTTTCGTGCTTGACGCCCAGAACTGTTCGCAGGTCCCCGGACCCACCCACATCTGTTGTGTGCCTCTTTCGGAAGGACGCACATATGACGTGTGACTGAGTAGCACCGGCCCGCGTCTGATGTGTGATTTCATAGGGCCTCCCCAACTCCGATGTGTGACTCTGTAGGCCTCACCCACGTCTACTGTCGCAGTAGGACGCAGTAGGACCTGGTCACATCCGCTGTGCAACTCAGTAGGACTCACCCACATCCAATACACAACGTGCAACGGCAGCATTTCGACAGTGGCTGCCGGTAGGGTCCTCACGGTGCCCAAGGCCGTCACATAACCCTGCACCTGCAATCGTGGCGTTCATCAGAAGGCCATGAGCAGTGGGTTCATTTTCGGCCCTTTCACAGCGTAGTCTCTGTATTGTTGCCTGAACCGCCTCCGCACAGGTCGTGGGGAACAGCGCGCAGACACGTTGCATCCGGTCCTCACACTCGGCACACTGCGTCTTGTGCTTCGGCGCGCCACAAAAGCACAGGCCGTGGGTTGAGCGCTTGGACATAACATGGATCTGAAGAGCGGCAGCGAAGCAGCAGCGCCGATGGAACAAAGACATTCTCGCCCCTTTGGCCACCCATCATTCCTGTCCTGACCCACAGCGCATGTGAGAAAATTCTAACCCATTGCATGACTCTGCCTGCGCGACTCAGGTTGGCCAGAATCACTGTACCCCCCCCCCCCTTGCGCAAGCACGGCCGCGGTCCCAGAAGTCAGGCCAAAACGGCGGTTCAACGCCCACCCCGTGCTTAGACAAGGCCGTGCATGCGCGTGTCACATGTGACAGCCAGACCGGGAATACCATTGTTAGCCATGACTGAAAATCACATCAGAACAAGCAGCGTGGGGTTGCAATGTGTAGTACAATGTTGTTATGAACAGAATGCACCATCACAGACATGAATGAGCCCCTCTTTCCCTGTACAAACGCTCTACAGACACCCAATCCTCCATTCTGGACCACAAGAACAGCGGCCCCAACATTTCCTCAAAACAGCGGTTCAACGCCCACCCCGTGCTTAGACAAGGCCGTGCATGCGCAAGGGGGGGGGGGGGGTACACGCTTCCACATTCGGTTGCACAGTCCCGGTGGCTGGTGCCTCCCTCAGAGGTTCCCTGGAGGGACAGGAGTTTGTTGGTCCTTTTGCTTTGGAATTAAAGCAGGCCCAGGACCAGCGCTGGCATCGGACCGCCAACTGCCGGCAATCGATTGCAACTGCTCGCAACGAACTCCCAACCGCCGGCCGCCTTGCACCCCGGTGGATGGGCAACATACGACCAGTTGACCGTTGGTGGTGTTCGTGTCAGCTGTCGGGTGTCAGGTGTCATGGGAGTGCACATGGGGCTACAGCGCCCAATAGTAAATTTGCTTTCCTGTGACCACCCTGAAAATCACCTAGCAGATCGAGATCGACGCCTGGGTCAGCAGTGAGGTGGGGAATCGGAACTTGGAATGGCGAAGGGGATAGAGTCAATCTTGGAGTGCACAGTCGCGCCCTTCACCGCATCTTCATAATACTCCAAGTGAACGAACTCTTCAGGTGCAATCTCAACCACTCTGGCAGGAACTCGCATACAGTTGGAGCAGGTGCAGAACACCCCATGACCAATACTGACATCCATGGAGAATGAGAAAATGGGAAAATGGGTTCAAAGAGATGAGGTGGAAAGTATGATGTGCTGCAGCAAGCATTGTGAAAATGCATCACCATATTTGGCCAAACAACAGCAATGGCCACAAAACCGCTGCAGTATTGAGAATAACGGGTCCGAACTAGCATACTTTTCGCATAGTGTGTGCACAGCACACAGTGCCCCCTATAAAAAAAAAGCCGGTTTTTGAATGTTGCTGCTTTGCAATGTGCTTTCTGCTTCAGGGGCTAATCCATGGGAGCTGTGCCAAAAAGTAGCAGTACCAATAATGACAGTAACACGGGGTCGCAATGCGGGCTTGTGCAAGGAGGAGGGGGGGTGCGTGTAACAAACGAGAAAATAGCGAACTCCTGCTGGTCATGTGTGCCATCCCGTGGTCACCCTGTACAAAGGTACGCACAAATGCAGTGAATGTCACTTTCGTCGCAAGGTATCGCAGAGAAACGTGCTTCACCAGCTCATGCTGCATGCTCATTGTCACCCTTGTGGCAGGGAGGCACATTTCGCTGGTGATTGGGGAAGAACCATGCCAGGCACGTGCGATGTCACAAAGGGACGGTGCACTTGTATACACTCCCGTGACGCTCAGATTGGACTGTCAACTTTAATCATGTGAATTGTCTGCAAAGGAGGAGCAGAGTTGGCTTCAGTACAAACATCCCATACAAATACGAATGAGGTTCAGAATTCGCAGGAAAAAAGAAGGGTAATCGAAAATCAGGCTGATGTACGGGCATCATCCTCAAAGGCCCAAAGAAGATATCCACTACCCCTGCAGGTCATTACAGGACCATGTGGCCCATAAGCGTTTGGTTAAAACGTGACAAAAGAATAAAGTCAAAAGTGAGGCAACCATCGAGAACCACCAAAGACATAAAATGCACCTGCATGCGTCGGCCGAGAGCACGCTGCCATGCATGAACACAATAACCCCCGACTCTTACGGACGTGGGGCCGGAAGACCTCATGAATCAGGCAATGGATTCCAAGCTTACCCATTCATTGTGTACTCCTTTGCTATGCACGTGATCGGATCACCCTAACCTGATAGGTATCGAGATGTGGTCTTGTGAGCCTGCCACAAAAGCATGCATGTGTGAAGGATTTCATGCGCTGCCCTGAACACGTGCTGGTGTGGGCCATTCTATCCTTGGGTGCTTGGACTGTTTTCTCAGGACAGGCAGCTGCCCAGCAGCCGGGCCTTCGTTCACCATCAATGTACCTCGTACGGCAGGTGCTCTTCTAGGCACAGGAGGGTGTTCTTTGGGTTCGGACTGCATTCCATTTTCCATCAATCATGATCAAGAGGTGGAAAAGCACGAATGGACACCGTGATCTGTGATAGTGGAGCGATGGTGACAAGCCTGACCACTCCGGTTACTCCGGTTTGCCATAAGGTCGTCGCTCTTTTCTGAAGAGCCCATAAAAGAAGGGGAGGGCAGCAGGAACCACAAAGGGCAAGAGGGAGGAATGTTACAACAGCTCTCAACGGGGAGATGCCATATATTACAGAACAATTGCCCATAGGGTCGGTGTTAATTGGATCCCTAGGAGCCAACTGCAGGAGCGGGGTGGTGCAAGAGTTCCCCACTTGCCTGACAGAGCAAGAAGCTGGACACACCCGGTCACAGACAGACGCTGGGAGAGGTGCAAAAGGCCCCACGAAACAATGCGGTGTACTTGAGTGGAAGCTAATGTACAAACAGATCCATACAAAGAATGCACTGCAGGTCACATCATGGGAAAATCATGATTAGTGGCCAACAATGCTGCAAGCGAACACTCACTTTGAGACGCTGCCTGGCCATCCGCAACCGGAATGAAAATCATCCATCGCATGGCTGCAAACATGACCGCAAATCTCACATTTTGCATCTTTGAATCTCATCAGGGCGTCCTAGGATAGGCTCACATGTCGTTCCCTGCTCAAATACTGTGATCCAGGGAAGGATGGGTAGAGCGCACAGTGCACGCACAACTGTCCGTCTCACCATATGTGTGTGTGTGTGTGTTCTTCTTTAAGGGTCAGCACGCTTCTACTGGTGCATCTACAGGATCTGATCCCAGGGTATGCAGTATGACGATTATCGCCCCTCGCGGCTAGAGTTGCAAGGCACTGGTACTCGCCGTGTTGCAGAATGCAGCACTGGGGCAGAACAGAAGAGCAGGGTGCGTATCGAGACAGTCCCCAACTCAGCAGGCACTCGTCGAGTTCTGCATCTGAGAGCAGTGGGGCGGAGGTAATGCATCAAACCATCTGCTCCGACGCATCAACACGTGTTCTGACACGTAGTGTCCCCAGATTCATGCCAGAGTCACAGTCCACCTTTGAAGTGTTTGGCTGTGGACAACTCCTAATCAGCAACGCATATTGCCACCAACTTCTGGGCGTGTCGCTTGCAAGACGCCGAAAGACTGCTGGGTCACACACCCACCAGTGTACTCACGGTGCTAACGAAGAGAACGACGGGCTTGTGCAAAGGAGTAAGGAAGTACCTGCCATACGGCAGGGTTAACATGCATCAGTGACAACACGGTCAGGAAACTCACAGCAAGACAATGGACTACTGGCGTCCAGGGAACACTGAGGGCTGTTGTGCATCTACATAACTGTGTTCAAACATCCTAACACATAGGTCGGATGTACGTATGAGATATGATGGCAGGCTCATCTCGTGTCTGTACAGTATACATACAATTACAATGTGCATGAAGGCTTGCACTTGTCCAGCCAGCCAATCTGAGGGGAGCAATCCGTGAGAGAGCCTTAGATGCAGTCACAATTGTGAGACAGGACATTCATGCAGCATAATTGTCCTGCAGCACTGCGCATGACCGCCTTCAGCTTGAAAGCGTCGGCTTTAGGCCGTTCACCTGCATGAAATATGGAAACCCAGAACAACTTTCGTCCATGCACTCTGGCATGCAGTCCCCTCAAGCGGGCAGGCTAGCATACACACAAAGTTCGAGTATCGGCAAAAGAGGGTACATTTGCTCTTCCAAACTCCTTTTTCAAGTGCAACACAAGAGTTCGACAAATCTTCAATGACGCTTGCCACAAGCTTCAGGTCACCGTCGCAGTTTGTGAGCAACCCACGGAAGGCTAGGAAGCTTCGAAACCGTGGGCGGGTGTGGGTTGCAAGACACTGGAGGGTCAAACAAGTGATCACAACCCGCAAGGGAGGAGCTGTGCACAGCAGCAAATGAACACCTGTATAACGTACGATTGGGGTAGAATGGGCAAGTTACAAAAAAGCAGAGAAAACTTTAAACAACCTCGCAAAGGGGGCAGTCAGCTTGTGGTTGCGCCAGTGCTGTAATTGTCCCCCATGTTTTCAGCAGGCAACATGCACGGTTCGCAAAGGGGGCAGTCAGCTTGTGGTTGCGCCAGTGCTGTAATTGCCCCCCATGTTTTCAGCAGGCAACATGCACGGTTTCAAGCAATGTTGTGCAATGCGTGGTCATATGCCTCAACACCACTCCATTGCAATCGCAAAAACAAGGCCATATCACGGGGGGGCCGTCTCCTCGCTTTTGTACGCGACTCCCCCCCCCAGTAGAAGTGGGCCGAAGGCCCCTTGGGGGGGGGGGGGGGCATTGGAGGGGGGGGTTCAGGGAGGGGCGATGGGGGGGGGGGTCCCAGGTGGGGCAATTTGGGGTGGTTGTGGGAGGGGGGGGGCACAGGCTCCCGTCACCTCCCCTTGCCCTCCCTCTGGGGTGAGAGCTAGGGCTACGGTTAGGGCTAGGGTTAGGGCTAGGGTTAGGGTTAGGGTCATGGGTAGGGTTAGGTGTAGGGTTAGGAGCAGGCTGAGGGTTGGGGTGGGTGTTAGAGTCAAGGTTGGGTTCAAGTATAGCGTTGGGGTGCTCCACTGCCTGGGCGGGGAGGGATGCTACGTTGGCAAGGGGAATGAAAAAAAAATTTCGGGCGCCTTCGGCGCCACCATATGTATGGCCGGTAGCTATTGACCCTTGGTAACTAAGTGGGCCCGGAGGGCAGGGAGGGGGGGGGGGGGGGAGGGGGGGGAGTCGCGTACCCGAACCGAGGAGACGGCCCCCCCGTGGGCCATATATGCCACGTCACATGGCCACATCAGGCGGAAGACGCTTATGCCTGTCATGCTGATCGCAAGTGCTAGGAAAGCTGTCGCAGGGCCTATGCTTGTATAATACAATCTGATGATTGAAGCGGTTGGGCAAGTGACCAACTGATGGTGCTGAGTCTCTCAGCAGATGACAGCGCTACAACGCTTTCACGGGGCAATGGATCGGAGGCAGGGATCGGCCGCGGTGAGAGCGGAGCGAAACTACTGCTGCAACTCTGAACCCAGCCGGACCCGGAAACCACCGGGCCCAACAAGCGGCCTCTGAACATGGTCATGCTGTTCAGCAAAGTGGCAGCCTGCGTGACGCGGGGGGTCACGGCGGACCCCACAGAGGCCGATGGCGTGGCGGCGATAGCAGCAGCAGCACTAGAGGCAGACCTGGACGGGGGAATCGTGGCAAACGTGAGCTGTTTGGTCTGAGGGAGGGGAGATGGCGTGGGGCACTGTGATGTGACCTTGGGGCACTTGATGACTCCTTCTGCGGCAGCTGCTACGGCTGACTGGGCTCCTACGGGGTAATCGGAGGCTGATTCAGCATTCACGGCAGCAGGAGGAGAGGCAAATGCCGCGAGGCTTGAAGGATTACAAGGCTGGGCCTGCTGGGCCCCCATGCGGGACGTGCGCATGTTGCCTGGAGCTGGCGTTTGCGGGCCCACAAGGAGTTCGGCCACGCCGGCGTCCGGCAGCTCTGCGCGGCAGGGGAGCCCAGTGGTATCGCCGCCCGGATGCACCTGCGGATCTGCAGGAGCGTCCCCACCGCAGTCGGCGGGGCCGTGGCCGTTTGGCTCGGCGTTGCTGGGGCTGGCGGCGGCGGGGCTGCCACCTACGGGGGGCTGGGCTGGCGGGGCTGAGCACGGAAAGGGCACTAACACCGCCTTTGCTCTCGTGTACTCGAGGCTGAGGCGGCTCACCCCTTCCCTCCGGCCCCGGGCACAAGGCATACTATACCGCCTCTGCAACATCGGTTTGGGCTCTGGGCTCGCACCTTGCGCAAGGGGCCTGGGCCTGGCACCGGTGGGACACGGCAACGTCCGAGTGCCATCCACATGCCGCAGCCCCAGTGCTTTGCAAACGGGGCTACAGACGTGCTTTCGGAAGAAAGCCTGCAGCCCATTGTACCCGGTGTCCGTGTACCCGTACTTGAGCTGCTGACGGCTGACGATGGCTGGGTCCGTGTACGTGGTCCCCACCCCCTGCACGTCCAACACAGTGTGCTCGTGGTCGGTGTGCAGGAAGCCGAAATGCGAGAAGGCCGCCGACACGGCGAACTGCATCGTCTCGTCGGGTCCCGAAGGCTGCGCCTCGACATCGCCAAAGATGTTGTTGAACTTCGTCCATTTGCCCTCGAGGTACTCCTCCAAAGAGTACCAGTCGGACTGCAGCTCCAGCAGCCGCACGCACGGCACAAGCTTCACTTGCGGGCAGTCCGGAAGGTGCGCGTGGAGCAGAGCGTTGAAGGGCTCCGCCAGAGCCCCCGCCATGTGGGACGCGAGGTGGTCCTCTGCGAAGCCCTGCCTGGGGTCCTTGAACGTGTACTTTTTCGCCACCTGCAAGGGCCCCGGTTTGCCATCGGCCCCCACAAGCCACGCATGGAACGCTTGACAAAGGCCCCCGGAAGCGAACGGTACGTCGCTGATCTGCACCACCGCTGCCTCACAGCTGAGGCACTCCAGCTGCTTCGTGTTGTCTTTGAATACATGTAACTTAGCGGCCTGCGGCTGCAGCGCGGAGGGTGTCAAGGGCTGTGGGGCTGCCGGAATCGGTGGTTGGTAGATGGGGGACGGCGCGTTGCACGACGAAAATGTTGGCCAGAAGGCTCCAGAGTAAAGGGGGCTGAGATCCGCTGAGAGAGAGGACATCAGAAGAGACCCGGACAAAAAATAACAAAGGTTCAAACTGAAGAAACAAAGGCGAAAGGGGGAATTCGGGCACCAGTGTAAACCGTACATGCCTGATGCTGCCACCTCTGCTGCGTTGGAACATTCACGGGAAACCTTGGAATCGTATGCACAGAGGAATGCAGCAAATGTGTTGGCATTTGGTTTCATCGACACATCGACGCCCAAGGAAATCAATGATGATGGTGGTGGCACTACGCCCGGCGTGTTACTCCAAATGCACCACTGCCAAGGCGGTGCAGGTGGCCAGCAACGGCGACGCAAGCCCAATGAGTGGTGCACTCGGCAGCAGCGACAGACTGGGTCTCACAGAGGAGGCCACTTGCTGCATGAAGTCTAATAGAGGCAGGCTTATCAGTGACGCAGTGGGCCCGAGTGAGCCACATGCCCAGCAAAGACAACCATGGCGGCCTAGGAGGACGCCCAAGGCAGTTTCTCTGGGCCATCGTGACGCCGGAAGACCAAAATAGCTCAGGTGGACAAGCCTCCCTGGTGTGCATAGGTTGCTCCTAATTTTGTAGCTCTGGTGTGATTGATGCCCTAAAATTGTTCCCAGGTGTTCGATGCCAAGTGTTTGCTGAGGAGATGTTGAGGCACTTGGCTGGCCAACTGGCCGGAACTGATTTTTGCAACACCCGCGCGCGGCGTGACGCGCAAAAAAATTCAGTTTTCGCTGGGAGCGAATTAGGGTGGATTCGGCTTGCTTCAAAATGGAGGAAAAAGTGTATTTGATGAATGCCTCCTACAGAAGCAATGGGCACTATGCCCACGTACTGTGTGAAAACATAAAGAAAGTGTGGGACGTGGCTCCACTCCGACAATCTTTCTAGCCATCGAATCTCAGCAACAACATTATTCAAGTACCCCCCCCCCCCCCTTGTGTAAGCTACGCCAATGTACGGAATTATTACGGTCCCTACGCCCACTGTAGCTTGGACAAGGGCGTAGCTTGCGCGCAATACATACAAATACCAGCACACACGTGCGCATGCGCATGGTATGAGTGCACCTTGACCTCCGCCCACATTTCCAAGTGCATGCAAACACAAGAAAGCCTTGGGAACATGAATTTTCAGGTTCACACCCATGTTGGCACAAGCAATGAAGGATGTGAAGCCTACAAATGTTCGGCTTGGAAACCCTTCTTGCGATCATACACCATGCGGAACAATTGCACATGCTCACCACTTGAAGATGCCTTTGGCCGAGGCTTAGGGGCTGGTTTGGGCTCGGGCAACTTCAAATTCTTGGAAATGAAATTGCCTTGCATGTGGTCCCTTGTAAAATACAACTTCCCATCAAAGACATGGGCCATTCCCATGTCTTATGTGGCCGCACTACATTTCGTACGTAATCAAAATTGCGTACACAATTATTACGGTCCCTACGCCTACTGTAGCTTGGAAAAAGGCGTAGCTTATACAAGGGTGGGGGGGGGGGGGGGGTAAGAAAGAATACGATGCACACTTGCCTACCAAGCATCCTCGGAGCAACTGTGTTAGATGCAAAAATGCCATATCCCCAATGTGGAAGAAGCATCAAAACCTGCTGTCAAACAACAATGATGCCCAGAGCATCACGAAGTATGGGCTTCTAGTATGGCCAGACGCCCAAATAGTTGCACTGTGCGCACATTGCGCTAAGTGAGCTCCCTAAGCCTGCTCAAGTCAGCTCATCCCCCTCCCTCATCCCCCTCCCTCAGAACCGAGTCAAGAGAATGTTTCTACAGCAACTATAACTACAACTCAGCCCCCCACCCCTCCGGCTTTTTGAGCACAGATGCGCTGGACAGCGATTCATCTGAGTCGTTCTCATACGCGCCATCAATGCTGCCAGTGCGGACGCTATCTTCTCAAGTGTGCCATGGGCTGATCCAACCCACATCTGAGGCATCTGACACATCTGCACTGTGGCTGTCATCCATTTCCTGCAGCCCCGGCTCTGCCCATATGTGTCCCGCAACGGTATGTCCGCCCGCAGCTGAACGAGCGATTCTGTGGCCACCTTTCGCCGTCTCCAGGCCAGCTTTTTCGTTATCTGTTGTTCCCACATGTGAAGGGCCCCACTGGATACTAACATTTTTTTTGATCAAATGGGCCAGTATGAATGACTCAGAGACTGACACTGTCGCTCAGCAATCGCCAACCGTCCAAAATGCTTTGCCACGGTCTTGCCCGCTATGGTGTGGCCCACAATATTCAGAATAAGGGCGAGCTGCAGTAAAAACAGGGTTTTGGCCTTGCCTCACGAGGATCTAATGACGTAATAGTCCAAGAAATGTGGAGTTGTAGAGAAGGAAGCACGTGTCTGCAACTAAAATAGCGGGTCTGGTGGGGAAGCCCACCTTATGTAAACAGGTCTCTCCTGTGGCAGGCGAGAAAGTTACAAACGCAGCCATCACTCCCCAGTGCTTCCCCAAATATTCCCCATCACCCTTCGTCGTGAGCCAACCCTGCCTTGCTTTCCCACAGTCCCGCAGTCCTTGGTGCCAAAAGGCACCAGAAATTTGTTGTCCAGGTGCTTTGCCCGGGGGGGGGGGGGGGGTAGTTCGAATACCGTTCTAAAGGGTGACTGGACACAGGGCTGGTGATGTCTTGGCGGCATCCCTTTGCAGCCCTGTCTTCGAATTCCAACACTGGGTATGCATGCTGCTTGTGAGGAGGACCCGCTCCTCCGCGGAAGACATTGTGCATGGTGTCGCGGTTGACCAGGGTGTGTCTTGGCTTCTGTAGTACACTCGTCAGCCACCCCCAACTTTTTGGGCACAAAACAAGGGAAACACCAAAAGAAGAGACATGGAGCCACAGGCAGCACGCGTAAACACATGCCGACAGTCTGCAGACAGAGTTGGGTGCAGCAATCGCGACGAGACACGGGCATCTTGGGTCCCCCCAACAGATGCTCCATTGCATGGAGCTGCATGGACCACCTGAGGGGCACACCACACTGCCCACAACACTTGCCGGTGGAACCAGCCCCCTCAATACGGGAATTGCGAAATGCAGAGACTCGTGAGCTTTGTGGAGATGACTACCTTTGAACGCAACAGGCAAGTGGAGACCAGCGGTTCAATGCCGGTTTCTCAAAGTCTCGCCTCATTTCAATTGTTCTCAACGATCCCGCTGCTCTTCCTGCCAACCCCTGCCACTGCCATGCCCTTTCCCATTGTCGGCCCGTCGTAGTCCGTCGCACTCCGTTCCCAACCTCCACACCTAGGGGTCAAAACTTGTCAAACCGTGACCAGCCCACCTTCTTTTGCCCTCAGTCTTTGGGATGCTTTGGGGAGTCTTTGCCCAGGGGCTGAGTGCGGAGTCAAGCATTTAAATGGGGGTTCAGGGTTGACTGCAACACCTGATCAGCGCACTGATCATCGTCTGCACATGTTGTGGAGTTGAAACAAATTCAAAGAAACGAGACGACGTCAGCACAACACGCAGCGCATGCAGATCACAAGAGTGAAAGAAAACCTTGTCAAGAGCCGCAAGCGGCCCTACGCGCCTTTCGCACAAAGGTCTGTGGAAGTGCAGCGCCGAGTGACCTTGATGCGTGAGAAAGAGGGCAACATCACCATCTTGGTTATAAGCAACGTGGCAGGAAACGGGAAAGGCAGAAAAACAGTATACGTTGCGCACGCCGCAAACGCCGGCAACGAACAAACCGGACAGTCATAAGCACTGCAGATTGGCCAGCTCACAGGAGCACCGCCATGGACCGCACCTGGTTCTCACATTGGTTCCGCACCCCTGCCCTCACCTCCCACCGGAAGGTGGGAGGGAGCTCAATTGCTGCAGTACAGCCCAGTCATCATTCTAGTCACCCAACCAACCGATGTGGGAACCAGCGTGTGTGACGTGGAATGAGGCATAGCGATAGTCATCCCAAACTGCAGACCACTGTGCCCATCGACAGACCAAGGCAGCGACCTGTGATTTCCGTGCAGGTAGATGTGGTTTTAGCAAAGCAATCCACTTTCTGCTGGGGCGGACGGCATACCCTCCCCGTCCTCCGGGTCGGATGGGCACAAAGGCTGAGAACGCGGATGCATAGCCAGCCCAGCCAAGCGCGGCGAGGGCCGTGGGAACACCCCCCCCCGCCCAGCCGCCACGTTCCTTCGTCCCTGACCCAAAAATCCATCGCCTGAGGCCCGTCGTCTTGGGCTTTTACGCCGGATAACCGTGTCCAACGGAGCTTGCGCCTGTGCTATCACCGTTGCGGCAAATGCCATAGGAGGTGGTGAAGGGGCCCCCGTCACGGAGCCCCTTCGGAGCAGGTGCCATCCGGATGGAGCAGCCACCCCAGTGCAACGGCACGTGTCCCTGCCTCCGGGGCGACCCCTTCTGGAGAGCTCCGTCACAGCGGCCGCAGCATGAACCTTGGGCCCCGCAACCACCGTGTTCCAGGTGCCATGCACCCGACGACTCCGACGGCCACGCCACAGCCACATCGAGGGCCCAGCCGCTTGCTAGGCCTGCGGCTACCTCTGAGCGGGAAGGGTCTCCCCTCCCCTCCCCTCCCCTCCCCTCCCCTCCCCTCCCCTCCCCTCCCCTCCCCTCCCCTCCCCTCCCCTCCCCTCCCCTCCCCTTTGCTCCCCTCCCCTCCCCTCCCCTCCCCACCCACCCACCCCGGCCCCCCGCGAACACGATCACGCCTCCGGCAGGCCGTAGTTGAACAACGCCCAGTTGTACACCGCCGCAGCGGCTGCAATGAAGAAGGGCTCCGCAAGCTCGTCCACAAAAGGCTGCCCCTCCTCCCCCGCCGCCTCCCGGGCCTCAGCAAGCGCCCGGTCCAAATCCACGGCGCCGGACCGCAGCGAAAAGTACGCGATGAGGTACCACCCGGGCCACCGCAGGCCCCGGCCCCACAGCCACTGGCGGGTCTGGTCGTCCGTGGCGAGGCCGTCCTCCCCAAGGGCCTTGTAGGCATCGGCCCGGGCCCTCAGCGCGGCCTGGCACTGCTTGTACTGATGCGGCGCGGCCTCAATCACGTACGTGAGCCGCTCCACCGCCAGCGCAAAGTCCTGCTGCTGCATCGCGGCCAGGCCCTCCGCGAGCGCCTCCTTCGTGCTGGCCCTTACATCGTCCGGGTACGGGGCATACAGCAGCGACTTGGCCTTGTCGGCGAGCCCTGCCGAGGGGAGTGAGGCACTGTGTCATGGTGCCTGCCCAAGCCCCCCACACCGCTCCACAGTCCTGCCGAGCCCTCCGGTCCACATAGCCCCTGCCTCCCAGAGGCCCTCAGGTACCCCAGAATGGGGAAGTCTTGGCGGAGCCTTACAAGATGCCCCGCCTCGTGCCCGGCGCACTAACATTCCCGCACTGAGCCCATCCCCAGGAAGCCCCCCCCCCCCCCCCCGCGCGGTTGGGTTGCAGAGGTTGAATGCTAATCCTTACCACAAAGGCACAATGCTGCAGAACAACAAATGCAGAACAAAAAGGGCGGGAAGAAAATTGCTCTGCGGGGGGGGGGGTGACACGGAAGCCCATTTTCCCAACCCCCCCCCCTCCTTGGCCGCCGTGACGGGAGTGGGGGTTCAGGGCGGGGGTGCCCGACCTGCCGTGCTGGGGGGGGGGGGGGGGGTCAACCCAACATCTATGGCTCAAAATGATACCCACGTCGCGCTGATCATTTTGACTACTCAAATGTGGGGGGGGGGAAATTATTGGTGGAAAAAACTTTTTCGGGCCAAAATTTGTGTTCCTGCGCCTTCGGCGCCAACATCCGTTCTTACACAAAACAAAGAACCCGACACGGAAGCCCTTTTCTCCAACCCCCCGCCCCTCCTTCGGCGGGCGTCCATGTCACCCCCCCCCCTCCCCCCCGCAGAGCAATTTTCAGGTCGCCAAGCTCTTCACTGGCAATGCCATAGGCACCTTTCTTGCGCGAAGAGGCACCCTGAAAGTATCAAATCACCTCGCAGAGGTTGTTAGATCAAAGCCAGGCAGGCGTATATATGGGGAAAACGCCACATACCCCCCCATTTTGGCCTTTTTGGGCCTATTCGGGTACCCTACCCCAAGGGGTTGAATTGTTAGTTTAACCCCTTGTAAAATCATTATTTTGTCCAATAAACGCATCCCCCAATGAGTTTTTGGTCCGGACCCCTCCAGACCCCCCCCACTTGAAACCCACTTTTTTGAGGTTTTGAGGGAGGTGTGGGAGGGGGGGGCAGGGGGGGGGGGGTCAAAAATGTCGAAAAAATGACCCCCCCCCTTTTTTTGGGTCGAAAATCATGAATCTTTTGGTTTTTTTCGATTTTGAGCCGAAAAAGTGTTTCCGGGTCCCGACTCCATAGGGTTTGTATGGGGCGGAGTGGGACGAGCGCTCATGCAGCTTATGCACTTTTTGGCCATTTTTGCTATGTTGGCGGTTTTGGCGACCTCGGTGACCCTGCGGTATCCACTTTGAGGGGTGCGAGTGGGGATGTTGTGACAATATATGCCTACTAGGATATAGAAGGATGTTTTTTGCAGTCTCTAGCCTTGCTGAGAGCCGGTCACAACCCGTGCCAAAGACGCGAAATGGCTGTTTCCACCAACAATGGCCTAGTGAATGGGCCGGTACACAACCTGCTAATGCAGTTTTTCACCCATGGCAGCTCAAAAATCGAAGTTTTCGAAACTTGTTTTTTTGATATTGTGACCACCTAAAATAACCATCCAAGGTATGTAAATCATGTTTTAGGCCGTATTCACGTGTTTCTCACCCTATTTGGGTATCAGGTCCGGGGGAGGGGGGGGGGGTCTCCTAGGGGATTGGTACACAACTTGCTTATGCAGTTTTTCACCCTGGACAGCTCAAAAATGGAAGTTTTTGAAACTTGTTTTTATGATATTGTGACCACCTAAAATGACCATCTAAGGTATGTAAAGCATGTTTTAGGCCCTATTCACGTGTTTCTCACCCTATTTGGGTATTAGGTCCGGGGAGGGGGGGGTCTCCTAGGGGATTGGTACACAACCGGCTTATGCCGTTTTTCACCCCGGACAGCTCAAAAATGGAAGTTTTCGAAACTTGTTTTTTTGATATTGTGACCACCCAAAATGACCATCCAAGCTATGTAAAGCATGTTTTAGGCCGTATTTAAGCGTTTCTCACCCTATTTGGGTATTAGGTACGGGGGGGGGGGGGGTCTCCCAAGGGATTGGTACACAACCTGCTTATGCAGTTTTTCACCCCGGACGGCTCAAAAATGGAAGTTTTCGAAACTTGTTTTTTTTGATATTGTCACCACCTAAAATGACCATCCAAGGTATGTAAAGCATGTTTTAGGCCGTATTTACATGTTGTTCACCCTATTTGGGTATTAGGTCCGGGGGGGTGGGGGGGCTCCCAAGGGATTGGTACACAACCTGCTTATGCAGTTTCTCACCGTGGCCAGCTCAAAAATCGAAGTTTTTGAAACTTGTTTTTTTGATACCGTGATCACCTAAAATGATCCTCCAAGGTATGTAAAGCATGTTTTGGCCCGTATTTATGTGGTTTCCACCCTATTTTGGGTGTGTGTTGCTCGGGGTAGATTCTCTGCGAGGTGGACTTGCCGAAGGCAATAGAATTTGAGTGCTCGTTCAAGCGGCATGACGGTAACTGTCCTACACAATGTCAGACATATCGCTGGAGGTCTCATTCTTCAACCGGCGCCCTCCCCCCACCGGGAATCCCAAGTGCCCGGGAATACGGGAGCAAAGCCTTCAGAGCTTCCACTGGTGGCCCCACAGGGGCCAGTCAAGGACCGCCCCCTGCGTACGCTTTTGCAGGCAGCCTAAGGCCCTGACGGGGGCAGCAGGGTGGCAAGCAGCGACGTCCTCTCAGCGGCTGGCGCCTGCAGGCTACCCCCAGCAGTCCCAATGTTGGGCCCCCCTTCCCCATCGTCAGGGCCCGGAACACCGTGCATACACAGCCCCAACAATGAGCAAGCAGATGTGCCAACCTCCTGTTACACCCCCCCCCCCCGGCGTTGGGAAACAGATGCGTGTGCACCCTCCCGCCGCCGCCGCCGATGAGAACGCTGTGTTCTGGCAGTCCGCAGGTAGCCCCCCCGCCCCAGCGCAACAAACAGTAATGTTCTGCCGTTTGACCAGGGGCTGGTTAATAGACAGTGCAAGCGCCGTGTAATGTGGAATCATCCCGCCTGCCCTGGCCACATGCACATAGACGCAATTCATGTAAATCCGGGTCGGCGAGCGTCCCAGCCAGTCTCAGTGAGTCTAAACCAAAAAAGGGGAGCTCACATTATGCTAAACACATGCATAAACATAAACATGCGTTTGAGCGGGGGGATGGGTTCGTTGCATAAGGGGGCAGGGGGGCAGGGCTTTGCTTGAGCGGGGGGAGGGGGCAAGAGGGTCCAGAGGGGAGGGGACCCCCCCCCTGCCGGAACGTACCCTATACGCAGTAGATAGAAAAATTGTTGGACAATGACCCATTCAGTACATGGAATGCAATGTCGTTGATAGGAAACAAAGCAACAACATCACTGTCGGCCAATGCAGGGTTCCCTCACTTCACCAACGCACAACAAACACCATCAAGCGGGACATGGCACATTACCAGCCATTACCAGCCTTTTGTTTTGTTTGTGCAAACAGTTGACTGCATCGCCCGCACCGCAGCGACAAATTCGCATAGAGTTCCGATTGGTAGACTCGGAAACAGTGTGGAACGTGCTTTTTGGGCGTTGTTGTATGCTTTCTGTCCCTTCCATCCCGTGAGCCCATCTTTGAACCTGAAATAAAGTAGTGCGTTGATTACGCTTTCACATTTCACGTGGGGCGGCAGTTGGACTAGTAAGTGGGAACACGCAGATAATGAGCGCTGGGTCATGGTGTTCTGCAAGACAATGAACATCGAGAACCCATTGAAAAACAAAGAAGGTCTCTTTGATATGCACCGAAGGCGCGCAGTAAAATTCTTCCGGTCAATGAAAAAAGTTCCCAAATCCCAGGTTTTATGCTGAATTTTCTTATCCACTGCAACAGTATTGGTATGATTCGGGTATGTACAGCGCAGCAGTGTTGGTACGACACATTCCGCACGTGGCCCTGGGCCGAGAGACTGCTGATGGCCATGTGAAATGTGATAAGCGTCCGCCACGGCCAGATACTCACTGCCTGCATGCAACCACAAGGGTGGAGCCGGCTCAGCTTGGGAACCAATCAAACCAGCTTGGGGACCAATCACAACTGCTTGGGAACCAATCACAACTGCTTGCGAACCAATCACAACTGCTTGGGAACCAATCACAACTGCTTGGGAACCAATCACAACTGCTTGGGAACCAATCACAACTGCTTGGGAACCAATCACAACTGCTTGGGAACCAATCACAACTGCTTGGGAACCAATCACAACTGCTTGGGAACCAATCACAACTGCTTGGGAACCAATCACAACTGCTTGGGAACCAATCACAACTGCTTGGGAACCAATCAAAGCTGCTTGGGAACCAATCACAACTGCTTGGGAACCAATCACAACTGCTTGGGAACCAATCAAAACTGCTTGGGAACCAATCACAACTGCTTGCGAACCAATCACAACTGCTTGGGAACCAATCACAACTGCTTGGGAACCAATCAAAACTGCTTGGGAACCAATCACAACTGCTTGGGAACCAATCACAACTGCTTGGGAACCAATAAAAGCTGCTTGGGAACCAATCACAACTGCTTGGGAACCAATCACAACTGCTTGGGAACCAATCACAACTGCTTGGGAACCAATCACAACTGCTTGGGAACCAATCACAACTGCTTGGGAACCAATCACAACTGCTTGGGAACCAATCACAACTGCTTGGGAACCAATCACAACTGCTTGGGAACCAATCACAACTGCTTGGGAACCAATCACAACTGCTTGGGAACCAATCACAACTGCTTGGGAACCAATCACAACTGCTTGGGAACCAATCACAACTGCTTGGGAACCAATCACAACTGCTTGGGAACCAATCACAACTGCTTGGGAACCAATCAAAACTGCTTGGGAACCAATCACAACTGCTTGGGAACCAATCAAAACTGCTTGGGAACCAATCACAACTGCTTGGGAACCAATCACAACTGCTTGGGAACCAATCACAACTGCTTGGGAACCAATCAAAGCTGCTTGGGAACCAATCACAACTGCTTGGGAACCAATCACAACTGCTTGGGAACCAATCACAACTGCTTGGGAACCAATCACAACTGCTTGGGAACCAATCACAACTGCTTGGGAACCAATCAAAACTGCTTGGGAACCAATCAAAACTGCTTGGGAACCAATCACAACTGCTTGGGAACCAATCAAACCTGCTTGGGAACCAATCACAACTGCTTGGGAACCAATCACAACTGCTTGGGAACCAATCACAACTGCTTGGGAACCAATCACAACTGCTTGGGAACCAATCACAACTGCTTGGGAACCAATCAAAACTGCTTGGGAACCAATCACAACTGCTTGGGAACCAATCAAAACCGCTTGGGAACCAATCACAACTGCTTGGGAACCAATCAAAGCTGCTTGGGAACCAATCACAACTGCTTGGGAACCAATCACAACTGCTTGGGAACCAATAAAAGCTGCTTGGGAACCAATCACAACTGCTTGGGAACCAATCACAACTGCTTGGGAACCAATCACAACTGCTTGGGAACCAATCACAACTGCTTGGGAACCAATCACAACTGCTTGGGAACCAATCACAACTGCTTGGGAACCAATCAAAACCGCTTGGGAACCAATCACAACTGCTTGGGAACCAATCAAAGCTGCTTGGGAACCAATCACAACTGCTTGGGAACCAATCACAACTGCTTGGGAACCAATCACAACTGCTTGGGAACCAATCACAACTGCTTGGGAACCAATCACAACTGCTTGGGAACCAATCACAACTGCTTGGGAACCAATCACAACTGCTTGGGAACCAATCACAACTGCTTGGGAACCAATCACAACTGCTTGGGAACCAATCACAACTGCTTGGGAACCAATCACAACTGCTTGGGAACCAATCAAAGCTGCTTGGGAACCAATCACAACTGCTTGGGAACCAATCACAACTGCTTGGGAACCAATCACAACTGCTTGGGAACCAATCATCACTGCTTGGGAACCAATCACAACTGCTTGCGAACCAATCACAACTGCTTGGGAACCAATCAAAGCTGCTTGGGAACCAATCACAACTGCTTGGGAACCAATCAAAACTGCTTGGGAACCAATCACAACTGCTTGGGAACCAATCACAACTGCTTGGGAACCAATGAAATCTGCTTGGGAACCAATCACAACTGCTTGGGAACCAATCACAACTGCTTGGGAACCAATCACAACTGCTTGGGAACCAATCACAACTGCTTGGGAACCAATCAAAGCTACTTGGGAACCAATCACAACTGCTTGGGAACCAATCACAACTGCTTGGGAACCAATCAAAACTGCTTGGGAACCAATCACAACTGCTTGGGAACCAATCACAACTGCTTGGGAACCAATCACAACTGCTTGGGAACCAATCACAACTGCTTGGGAACCAATCAAAGCTGCTTGGGAACCAATCACAACTGCTTGGGAACCAATCACAACTGCTTGGGAACCAATCAAAACCGCTTGGGAACCAATCACAACTGCTTGGGAACCAATCAAAACTGCTTGGGAACCAATCACAACTGCTTGGGAACCAATCACAACTGCTTGGGAACCAATCACAACTGCTTGGGAACCAATCACAACTGCTTGGGAACCAATCACAACTGCTTGGGAACCAATCACAACTGCTTGGGAACCAATCACAACTGCTTGGGAACCAATCACAACTGCTTGAGAACCAATCACAACTGCTTGGGAACCAATCACAACTGCTTGGGAACCAATCACAACTGCTTGGGAACCAATCACAACTGCTTGGGAACCAATCACAACTGCTTGGGAACCAATCACAACTGCTTGCGAACCAATCACAACTGCTTGGGAACCAATCACAACTGCTTGGGAACCAATCAAAGCTGCTTGGGAACCAATCACAACTGCTTGGGAACCAATCACAACTGCTTGGGAACCAATCAAAACTGCGTGGGAACCAATCAAAGCTGCTTGGGAACCAATCACAACTGCTTGGGAACCAATCACAACTGCTTGGGAACCAATCACAACTGCTTGGGAACCAATCACAACTGCTTGGGAACCAATCAAAACTGCGTGGGAACCAATCAAAGCTGCTTGGGAACCAATCACAACTGCTTGGGAACCAATCACAACTGCTTGGGAACCAATCAAAGCTGCTTGGGAACCAATCACAACTGCTTGGGAACCAATCACAACTGCTTGGGAACCAATCACAACTGCTTGGGAACCAATCACAACTGCTTGGGAACCAATCACAACTGCTTGGGAACCAATCACAACTGCTTGGGAACCAATCACAACTGCTTGGGAACCAATCACAACTGCTTGGGAACCAATCACAACTGCTTGGGAACCAATCACAACTGCTTGGGAACCAATCACAACTGCTTGGGAACCAATCAAAGCTGCTTGGGAACCAATCACAACGGCTTGGGAACCGATCACAACTGCTTGGGAACCAATCACAACTGCTTGGGAACCAATCACAACTGCTTGGGAACCAATCACAACTGCTTGGGAACCAATCACAACTGCTTGGGAACCAATCACAACTGCTTGGGAACCAATCACAACTGCTTGGGAACCAATCAAAGCTGCTTGGGAACCAATCACAACTGCTTGGGAACCGATCAAAACTGCTTGGGAACCAATCACAACTGCTTGGGAACCAATCACAACTGCTTGGGAACAGATCAAAGCTGCTTGGGAACCAATCACAACTGCTTGGGAACCAATCAAAGCTGCTTGGGAACCAATCACAACGGCTTGGGAACCAATCACAACTGCTTGGGAACCAATCACAACTGCTTGGGAACCAATCACAACTGCTTGGGAACCAATCACAACTGCTTGGGAACAGATCAAAGCTGCTTGGGAACCAATCACAACTGCTTGGGAACCAATCAAAGCTGCTTGGGAACCAATCACAACGGCTTGGGAACCAATCACAACTGCTTGGGAACCGATCACAACTGCTTGGGAACCAATCACAACTGCTTGGGAACCAATCAAAGCTGCTTGGGAACCAATCACAACGGCTTGGGAACCGATCACAACTGCTTGGGAACCGATCACAACTGCTTGGGAACCAATCACAACTGCTTGGGAACCAATCTAAGCTGCTTGGGAACCAATCACAACGGCTTGGGAACCAATCACAACTGCTTGGGAACCGATCAAAGCTGCTTGGGAACCAATCACAACTGCTTGGGAACCGATCACAACTGCTTGGGAACCGATCACAACTGCTTGGGAACCAATCAAAACTGCTTGGGAACCAATCACAACTGCTTGGGAACCAATCACAACGGCTTGGGAACCAATCACAACTGCTTGGGAACCGATCACAACTGCTTGGGAACTAATCACAACTGCTTGGGAACCAATCACAACTGCTTGGGAACCAATCAAAACTGCTTGGGAACCAATCACAACTGCTTGGGAACCAATCACAACTGCTTGGGAACCAATCACAACTGCTTGGGAACCAATCACAACTGCTTGGGAACCAATCACAACTGCTTGGGAACCAATCACAACTGCTTGGGAACCAATCACAACTGCTTGGGAACCAATCACAACTGCTTGGGAACCAATCACAACTGCTTGGGAACCAATCACAACTGCTTGGGAACCGATCACAACTGCTTGGGAACCAATCACAACTGCTTGGGAACCAATCACAACTGCTTGGGAACCAATCACAACTGCTTGGGAACCAATCACAACTGCTTGGGAACCAATCACAACTGCTTGGGAACCAATCACAACTGCTTGGGAACCAATCACAACTGCTTGGGAACCAATCACAACTACTTGAGAACCAATCACAACTGCTTGGGAACCAATCACAACTGCTTGGGAACCAATCACAACTGCTTGGGAACCAATCACAACTGCTTGGGAACCAATCACAACTGCTTGGGAACAGATCAAAGCTGCTTGGGAACCAATCACAACGGCTTGGGAACCAATCACAACTGCTTGGGAACCGATCACAACTGCTTGGGAACCAATCACAACTGCTTGGGAACCAATCAAAGCTGCTTGGGAACCAATCACAACGGCTTGGGAACCGATCACAACTGCTTGGGAACCGATCACAACTGCTTGGGAACCAATCACAACTGCTTGGGAACCAATCACAACTGCTTGGGAACCAATCACAACTGCTTGGGAACCAATCACAACTGCTTGGGAACCAATCACAACTGCTTGGGAACCAATCACAACTGCTTGGGAACCAATCACAACTGCTTGGGAACCAATCACAACTGCTTGGGAACCAATCACAACTGCTTGGGAACCAATCACAACTGCTTGGGAACCAATCACAACTGCTTGGGAACCAATCACAACTGCTTGGGAACCAATCACAACTGCTTGGGAACCAATCACAACTGCTTGGGAACCAATCACAACTGCTTGGGAACCAATCACAACTGCTTGGGAACCAATCACAACTGCTTGGGAACCAATCACAACTGCTTGAGAACCAATCACAACTGCTTGGGAACCAATCACAACTGCTTGGGAACCAATCACAACTGCTTGGGAACCAATCACAACTGCTTGGGAACCAATCACAACTGCTTGGGAACCAATCACAACTGCTTGCGAACCAATCACAACTGCTTGGGAACCAATCACAACTGCTTGGGAACCAATCAAAGCTGCTTGGGAACCAATCACAACTGCTTGGGAACCAATCACAACTGCTTGGGAACCAATCAAAACTGCGTGGGAACCAATCAAAGCTGCTTGGGAACCAATCACAACTGCTTGGGAACCAATCACAACTGCTTGGGAACCAATCACAACTGCTTGGGAACCAATCACAACTGCTTGGGAACCAATCAAAACTGCGTGGGAACCAATCAAAGCTGCTTGGGAACCAATCACAACTGCTTGGGAACCAATCACAACTGCTTGGGAACCAATCACAACTGCTTGGGAACCAATCACAACTGCTTGGGAACCAATCAAAACTGCTTGGGAACCAATCACAACTGCTTGGGAACCAATCAAAGCTGCTTGGGAACCAATCACAACTGCTTGGGAACCAATCACAACTGCTTGGGAACCAATCACAACTGCTTGGGAACCAATCACAACTGCTTGGGAACCAATCACAACTGCTTGGGAACCAATCACAACTGCTTGGGAACCAATCACAACTGCTTGGGAACCAATCACAACTGCTTGGGAACCAATCACAACTGCTTGGGAACCAATCACAACTGCTTGGGAACCAATCACAACTGCTTGGGAACCAATCAAAGCTGCTTGGGAACCAATCACAACGGCTTGGGAACCGATCACAACTGCTTGGGAACCAATCACAACTGCTTGGGAACCAATCACAACTGCTTGGGAACCAATCACAACTGCTTGGGAACCAATCACAACTGCTTGGGAACCAATCACAACTGCTTGGGAACCAATCACAACTGCTTGGGAACCAATCAAAGCTGCTTGGGAACCAATCACAACTGCTTGGGAACCGATCAAAACTGCTTGGGAACCAATCACAACTGCTTGGGAACCAATCACAACTGCTTGGGAACAAATCAAAGCTGCTTGGGAACCAATCACAACGGCTTGGGAACCAATCACAACTGCTTGGGAACCGATCACAACTGCTTGGGAACCAATCACAACTGCTTGGGAACCAATCAAAGCTGCTTGGGAACCAATCACAACGGCTTGGGAACCGATCACAACTGCTTGGGAACCGATCACAACTGCTTGGGAACCAATCACAACTGCTTGGGAACCAATCTAAGCTGCTTGGGAACCAATCACAACGGCTTGGGAACCAATCACAACTGCTTGGGAACCGATCAAAGCTGCTTGGGAACCAATCACAACTGCTTGGGAACCGATCACAACTGCTTGGGAACCGATCACAACTGCTTGGGAACCAATCAAAACTGCTTGGGAACCAATCACAACTGCTTGGGAACCAATCACAACGGCTTGGGAACCAATCACAACTGCTTGGGAACCGATCACAACTGCTTGGGAACTAATCACAACTGCTTGGGAACCAATCACAACTGCTTGGGAACCAATCAAAACTGCTTGGGAACCAATCACAACTGCTTGGGAACCAATCACAACTGCTTGGGAACCAATCACAACTGCTTGGGAACCAATCACAACTGCTTGGGAACCAATCACAACTGCTTGGGAACCAATCACAACTGCTTGGGAACCAATCACAACTGCTTGGGAACCAATCACAACTGCTTGGGAACCAATCACAACTGCTTGGGAACCAATCACAACTGCTTGGGAACCAATCAAAACTGCTTGGGAACCAATCACAACTGCTTGGGAACCAATCAAAACCGCTTGGGAACCAATGCTCGAGGGATTCAGGGCACTCATTCGGCCGTACTGGACTGTTCCGAAGGGGACGAGATGAGGGGAGAAGCGAAGGTCCATTGTGTGCATTGAGGCAAGCGCATCCGAGAAAAGCTAGCAGAGGTCCTCCCCCAAGCTGCATCCACTGCACTCAGTGGAGCAGCAATGGGAGAAGCATGGCTCTGGGAAGGAAGAGGTTTCCCCTTCCAAAACTGAATGTTAGTGGAGGGGCTGGAGGGGAAGCGGTCCAGGGGAGGGGGGGGGGGGTCCAAAGGGGAGCCCCCCTCCCGGGCGGGGGGGGGCGGGGCAGCACATAAGATAGAACAGAGGCTCCTCGGTGAGCGCTACAAGACCAAGGGTACCGTTCTGTCACAACAAAGGACAGAGTCCTCCCTTCAAACGCACGCCGCACCCCGCCTCATACCGCCCGGGGCATCGGGATCGGGGCGCTGGGTGTACTCCGTGAGCCACGGAAACACCGTGGCCTCGCAGGCCCCAAACCCCAGCTTCAGTAGCGCGGCCCGGCGGCCCTCCGGCTCCCCCGTCACGGCCGCCATCCCGATGGGACCCAGCTCCAGCGGCGCCAGAGGCCCCGCCTTGTGACAGCGGGCGACCGCCCTGATCCCCCACACCATGGGCACAAGGCCCAGGAGCCACCACAAGTTGGGTGTCCAGACGTCAGCCCTGTGCCCCCTCAGCCCCAAAGGGTCCAAGGCCCCAGGGCCGCTGGCGCCCGGTGATGTTGGAGAGAGCGCCGAGGGCCGGGGCGGGTCCAGGGCACGAGGCACGGCCCGCGGCGCGTGCGCCCCCGCGGGGGCGGACACCACCGGCACGGGCTTGACCGGTGGTGGACGGGATGTGTGCGGTTGGGCCCCGCCCGGCGCGAAGACGCTTGCGAGGCAGAGCAGCAGGAGGACAGACAAGCGGAACATGGACTGCCCCGGAACTGGAGCTTGGGGGCACTGCGGCATGGGGGAGGGGGCGGGGGCACAGAGATGTGACAGGGCCCTACTGTGGCAGGACTGCAGGAGGGCAGCTACCGGCTGAAAGCCCCTTTCTAACAGTCAGTCGTCCGGGGGTGCCGTCCGCACTGTTTGTCCGCCAGCAGCCTGAATTCGCCGGCCTCACCGCGTGCGCTCGCATCGAGGGCCTTGTGCACGCGTTGGGGGAGGCCGGAGCTGCCGTCGTCAATGACGCAATGCCGGACGGTTTTGGCCCAGGTTGTGCGGGAGCACTATGAGGGAGTACTAAGAGGAGAGGGAGTATTATGAGTGAGAGCTATGAAGGAGTACTATGAGGGAGTGCTATAAGGGAAGGGAGCACTATGAGGGAAGGGGGTGCTATGAGTGAGTACTATGAGGGGGTACTATGAGGGAAGGGAGTCCCATGAGAAAGTACTGTGAGGGAAGGGAGTACTATGAGAGAGTACTATGAGAGAGGACAGCCACGCCTGCCCCCACGGCCTTCATTGGTCTCAGTTCAGTGTGCCAGATCTTGTTCTCTGTGTTCGCTTTCCGAGTGTTCAATGGCTGGAACGGTTGGGGGGGGGGGGGGGGGTTGGCACAATGGTTGGGGGGGGGGGGGGCTGGTCCCCTATTGCAGCCCAGCGTACCACTATAAATCGAGATTTCAGGATTTTCGTCGAACAGTCTTGGGATGTTTTGTGTTTTTGTGGCACCACGGTTCGGTACCCCGCGAAAACATGCATGTGACATAAGGAGCAATCAATGAAATGTCCTACAGTAAAATGGCCCTGTCTCCCAGCCATTATCCCAGATATGGGGTTTCTTGAGACTCATTTGAATGCTGAGACCATGCTCTGTTCAGAGCAAATGGGGTTTGACATTTTTCATCAAACAGTTTTGAGATATTTTGCGTTTTTGTGGCACCACGGTCCGCTTGCCCACCAAAACATGCAAGTGACATACCGAGCAACCAATGAAATGTCCTACACTAAAATGATCCTTTCTCGCACTCATTTGAATCCTGAGACCGTGCTCTATCCAGAGAAAATGGGATCTCAGATTTTTCATCCATTAGTTTTCAGATATTTTGTGTTTTTGTGGCACCACGGTCCGGTTCCCCAACAAAACATGCAAGTGACATACCGAGCAACCAATGAAATGTCCTACAGTAAAATGACCCTTTCTCCCATTCATTCTACCAAACATGCGGTGTCTTGGACTCATTTGAATCCTGAGACCATGCTTTATCCAGAGAAAATGAGGTTGCAGATTTTTGATCGAACAGATTTTGGATATCTTGTGGTCTTGTGGCACCATGCTCCGGTTCCGCGCCAAAAACATGCAAGTGACATACTCAGCAACCAATGAATTGTCCTATACTAAAATGACCCTTTCTCCCAGCCATCATACTAGATATGTGGTTTCTTGGACTCATTTGAATCCTGCGACCATGCTCTATCCAGAGAAAATGAGGTTTCAGATTTTTCAATGAACAGTTTTGGGATATTTTGTGTTTTTGTGGCACCACGGTCCGCTTGCCCACCAAAACATGCAAGTGACATACCGAGCAACCAATGAAATGTCCTACACTAAAATCACCCTTTCTCCCATTCATTATACCAAATATGTGGTTTCTTGGACTCATTTGAATCCTGCGACCATGCTCTATCCAGAGAAAATGGGTTTCCAGATTTTTCATGAAGCAGTTTTCAGATATTTTGTGTTTTTGTGGCACCACGGTCCGGTTCCCTACCAAATCATGCAAGTGACATACCGAGCAACCAATGAAATGTCCTACAGGGGGGGGGGGGGGAATTTCGCCCGGGGACAATTTCGCAGGGGATAATTTCGCCAGGGGAAAATTTCGCCACTCTTGAAATCCCCAAAGCCCCAAGCAAGCATGTGTCTCGCAAAATGTCTCTCAATTTTCGAAAAAAAAATTTTATCTCTCGGTCTGTATATGCCCCTTGAGGACATAGATGTAAGATGTGGTCATTACTCCAACGGTACGTACATTTGATTCTGATTGCACAGGCGTTGGTTCAAACCCCAGTGATGCAATTTTTTTCATCTGTCCAGCACTTGTGAATCTGATGAGATTGGTTTTTCATGCACAAACAAACCCTGCCTGAAGCAGTCTCCAATGGTCACAAAACAACAACACATGCACTACACAGAGGGTCCAAAACTGCAACAGGCTGGCGCCAAAATTTCGCCAGGGGAAAATTTCGCCAAGTTTCTTAACGGCGAAATTTTCCCCGCGAAATTGTCCCCGAGCGAAATTTCCACCCCCCCCCCCTGTACACTAAAATGACCCTTTTTCCCAGCCATTATACTAGATTTGTGGTTTCTTGGACTCATTTGAATCCTGAGACCATCCTCTATCCACAGAAAATGGGCTTTGACATTTTTCATCAAACAGTTTTGAGATATTCTTTGTTTTGTGGCACCACGGTCCGGTTCCCCACCAAAACATGCAAGTGACATACCGAGCAACCAATGAAATGTCCTACACTAAAATAACCCTTTCTCCCATTCATTATACCAAATATGTGGTTTCTAACATCTGAAAACTGTTCAATGAAAAATCTAGAAAGCCGTTTTCTCTAGATAGAGCATGGTCGCAGGATTCAAATGAGTCCATTGTGTTTTTGTGGCACCACGGTCCGGTTCCCTACCAAATCATGCAAGTGACATACCAAGCAACCAATGAAATGTCCTAAACTAAAATGATCCTTTCTCCCGGCCATTATACTAGATTTGTGGTTTCTTGGACTCATTTGAATCCTGAGACCAATGCGCCTCATTTCAGGCGAGAAACCAAACCAGCAGCATTGAAGGACAAGGGTGACGAATGTCCATTCTGGCCATTCTATAGGTTGCCCAAGCCTATAGTGGACCCCACTATGTCATGTCCCCGTTGCCTCATAGCATGCTGGTTGATGACCAATGTGCCACATTTGCTTGCCAAAGCAGGTTGGTTCTCAGTGGAACTACGGTTTGTGTGTTAGTGTGATGGCGTGTATGTGTGTATGTGAACAGTGCGCATTGTTGCACTACGCAGCGCTTGCACGCACAACGCGGAAGAAAAATGTTCCACAATCGAATTTCTTGCAAATCACGCATCACGAACCGCGACATTTATCGCTGTACCGCGCACACATTGTTTGTCGGATCCCCCCTTGCCATAGCCACACGTCCTACCAACCTTAAATGGCTTGCCATCGTTTCGCCCGCCCAAATGGGGTGCCTAGTCCTGTGAGGCCGTTTTGAGTCGTTTCGCATTTCGAGTGGCACTAGGCAGTCACCCCATCACCAGAGGTGCTTACCGCTTTTGGGGCCTCCCACCTTGGGAAGTTGCGGGTCGTGTTTGCCTTGTGTTGCCCTTGGCTACTGCGGGTTTGCTTTTCGACTTCTTCTTCTTGTTCCTTTTCTTCTTCTTCCGTGCTACTACTACTACTACTAGTGCTCTGTTCGCTGGTTTTATTGCTGTTGCCGTTGCCGCCGCTACGATAGGGGCATGCACCTTGTGCGTGTAAAATCATTGGGCGATGGTGGTGAGTGCTTTAGACGACAAGCCCCAAGTCCCGCCGCGGCACATTCACAGTTGATGAAATGCACATCCTTGTACGCAAAAGTGACCTGCATGTCCACATTTGAAACGTATTCAAGCATTCCGTCTCTGCTCTGCCTGAACAGCATGGGGACCCCAGTCACGGTGTCATACTTGGAGTTCAGGGTAGTATGAGTGGGCTCATGCACAACCGACCCATGCAACTTGACCCAATGCACAGTGCCGGAATCAGCAGTGTGTTCCTCGCAGAACGGCCATCAAGGTCCAAGAGGACACAAGTATCACATAGAGCAGCCATCAAGGTCCAAGAGGGCACGAGTATGACATAGAACAGCTATCAAGGTCCAAGAGGACGGGAGTATGATATAGAACAGCCATCAAGGTCTAAGCGGACACGGGTATGATAGAGAACAGCCATCAAGGACGTGTTCCTCGCATGGGATGTAAGATAGCGGGTTGCCTAATTTTTTTTTGTATAGCGGGTTGCCTAATCCATCAGGCCGTGCCTCAAGGGTACATGGAGGGTCACGCGAGAAACAACCAACCCCATCAACATAGAACCAGTGGACTTTCTCGTGGGCGTGGCGCATCAGGGGATAGCACCCGCGAAGAACGAGAGCACTTGATACACCCAATGGCAAAACACCCATACACTTGGTCGGAACGGGACACGAGACTGGGTGTCCGACCAGAGGTTCAATGAAGGCAGCATTGCGTGGGCTACTGGGTTCATTAGATGGTTGCAATGTGGTTGACGATTCAGGCTGCAATGGTAGACCATTTGTCAGGGCGTGACAGAGGGTTGTGGAGGGGCGTGATAGACCATTGGTCAGGGCGTGACAAAGGGTTGTGTGGAGGCGTGATAGACCATTTGTCAGGGCGTGACAGAGGGTTGTGTGGAAGCGTGATAGAGAATTTGTCAGGGTGTGACAAAGGGTTGTGTGGGGGCGTGATAGACCATTTGTCAGGGTGTGACAAAGGGTTGTGTGGGGGTGTGATAGACCATTTGTCAGGGTGTGACAGAGGGTTGTGTGGAAGCGTGATAGACGATTTGTCAGGGCATGATAGAGGGTTGTGTGGGGGCGTGATAGACCATTTGTCAAGGTGTGACAGAGGGTTGTGTGGGGGCGTGATAGACCAATTGTCCGGGCGTGACAGAAGGTTGTGTGGAAGCGTGATAGACCAATTGTCCGGGCGTGACAGAGGGTTGTGTGGAAGCGTGATAGACCATTTGTCAACGCGTGACAGAGGGTTGTGTGGGGGCGTGATAGACCATTTGTCAGGGCGTGACAGAGGGTTGTGTGGGGGTGTGATAGACCATTTGTCACGGCGTGACAGAGGGTTGTTTGGGGGTGTGATAGACCATTTGTTACGGCGTCACAGAGGGTTGTGGGGGGGCGTGATAGACCATTTGTGACCGATTGAAAAAGGGTTGTGTGAAGGCATGATAGACCATTTGTCAACGAGTGAAAGAGGGTTGTGTGGGGGTGTGATAGACCATTTGTCAGGGCGTGAAAGAGGTTTGTGTGGGGGCGTGATAGACCATTTGTTCGGGCGTGATAGAGGGTTGTGTGGGGGCGTGATAGACCATGTGTCAGGGTGTGACAAAGGGTTGTGTGGGGGCGTGATAGACCATTTATCAAGGTGTGACAGAGGGTTGTTTGGGGGCGTGATAGACCATTTGTCAGGGGGTGACAGAGGGTTGTGTGGGGACGTGGTAGACCATTTGTCAACGAGTGAAAGAGGGTTGTTTGGGGGCGTGATAGACCATTTGTCAGGGCGTGACAGAGGGTTGTGTGGGGGCGTGATAGACCATTTGTCAGGGTGTGACAAAGGGTTGTGTGGGGGTGTGATAGACCATTTGTCAAGGTGTGACAGAGGCTTGTTTGGGGGCGTGATAGACCATTTGTCAGGGTGTGACAGAGGGTTGTGTGGGGGCGTGATAGACCATTTGTCACGGTGTGACAGAGGGTTGTGTGGAGCGTGATAGACCATTTGTCTGGGCGTGACAAAGGGTTGTGTGGGGGTGTGGTAGACCATTTGTCAAGGTGTGACAGAGGGTTGTTTGGGGGCGTGATAGACCATTTGTCAGGGTGTGACAGAGGGTTGTGTGGGGGCGTGGTAGACCATTTGTCAACGAGTGAAAGAGGGTTGTTTGGGGGCGTGATAGACCATTTGTCAAGGTGTGACGGAGGGTTGTGTGGGGGCGTGATAGACCATTTGTCAGGGCGTGACAAAGGGTTGTGTGGGGCTGTGGTAGACCATTTGTCAACGCATGAAAGAGGGTTGTTTGGGGGCGTGATAGACCATTTGTCAGGGTGTGACAGAGGGTTGTGTGGGGGCGTGGTAGACCATTTGTCAACGCGTGACAGAGGGTTGTTTGGGGGCGTGATAGACCATTTGTCAGGGTGTGACAGAGGGTTGTGTGGGGGCGTGGTAGACCATTTGTCAACGCGTGACATACGGTTGTGTGCAGACGTGATAGACCATTTGTCAGGGCCTGACAAAGGGTTGTGTGGGGGCGTGATAGACCATTTGTCAGGGCCTGACAGAGGGTTGTGTGGGGGTGTGATAGACCATTTGTCAACGAGTGAGAGACGGTTGTTTGGGGGCGTGATAGACCATTTGTCAGGGCGTGACAGAGGGTTGTGTGGGGGCGTGATAGACCATTTGTCAAGGTGTGACAGAGGGTTGTGTGGAAGTGTGATAGACCATTTGTCAAGGTATGACAGAGCGTTGTTTGCGGGCGTGGTAGACCATTTGTCCGGGCGTGACATACGGTTGTGTGGGGGCGTGATAGACCATTTGTCAAGGTGTGACAGAGGGTTGTGTGGGGGCGTGATAGACCATTTGTCAACGCGTGACAGAGGGTTGTGTGGGGGCGTGATAGACCATTTGTCAGGGCGTGACAGAGGGTTGTGTGGGGGCGTGATAGACCATTTGTCAAGGTGTGACATACGGTTGTGTGGGGGCGTGATAGACCATTTGTCAACGCGTGACAGAGGGTTGTGTGGGGGCGTGATAGACCATTTGTCAGGGCGTGACAGAGGGTTGTGTGGGGGCGTGATAGACCATTTGTCAAGGTGTGACATAGCGTTGTGTGGAAGTGTGATAGACCATTTGTCAAGGTGTGACAGAGCGTTGTTTGGGGGCGTGGTAGACCATTTGTCCGGGCGTGACATACTGTTGTGTGGGGGCGTGATAGACCATTTGTCAAGGTGTGACAGAGGGTTGTGTGGGGGCGTGATAGACCATTTGTCAACGCCTAACAGAGGGTTGTGTGGGGGTGTGATAGACCATTTGTCAGGGCGTGACAGAGGGTTTTGTGGGGGTGTGATAGACCATTTGTCAAGGTGTGACAGAGGGTTGTGTGGAAGTGTGATAGACCATTTGTCAAGGTGTGACAGAGCGTTGTTTGGGGGCGTGGTAGACCATTTGTCCGGGCGTGACATACGGTTGTGTGGGGGCGTGATAGACCATTTGTCAGGGCCTGACAGAGGGTTCTGTGGGGGCGTGATAGACCATTTGTCAGGGCGTGACAGAGGGTTGTGTGGGGGTGTGATAGACCATTTGTCAAGGTGTGACAGAGGGTTGTGTGGAAGTGTGATAGACCATTTGTCAAGGTGTGACAGAGCGTTGTTTGGGGGCGTGGTAGACCATTTGTCCGGGCGTGACACACGGTTGTGTGGGGGCGTGATAGACCATTTGTCAGGGCCTGACAAAGGGTTGTGTGGGGGCGTGATAGACCATTTGTCAAGGTGTGACAGAGGGTTGTGTGGGGGTGTGATAGACCAGTTGTCCGGGCGTGACATACGGTTGTGTGGGGGCGTGATAGACCATTTGTCAAGGTGTGACAGAGGGTTGTGTGGGGGTGTGATAGACCATTTGTCAAGGTGTGACATAGGGTTGTGTGGAAGTGTGATAGACCATTTGTCAAGGTGCGACATACGGTTGTGTGGGGGCGTGGTAGACCATTTGTCCGGGCGTGACATACGGATGTGTGGGGGCGTGATAGACCATTTGTTAGGGCCTGACAGAGGGTTGTGTGGGGGCGTGATAGACCATTTGTCAACGCGTGACAGGGGGTTGTGTGGGGGCGTGATAGACCATTTGTCAAGGTGTGACACAGGGTTGTGTGGAAGTGTGATAGACCATTTGTCAAGGTGTGACAGAGCGTTGTTTGGGGGCGTGGTAGACCATTTGTCCGGGCGTGACATACGGTTGTGTGGGGGCGTGATACACCATTTGTCAGGGCCTGACAAAGGGTTGTGTGGGGGCGTGATAGACCATTTGTCAGGGCCTGACAGAGGGTTGTGTGGGGGCATGATAGACCATTTGTCAACGCGTGACAGAGGGTTGTGTGGGGGTGTGATAGACCATTTGTCAACGCGTGACATACGGTTGTGTGGGGGTGTGATAGACCATTTGTCAACGCGTGACAGAGGGTTGTTTGGGGGCGTGATAGACCATTTGTCAGGGCGTGACAGAGGGTTGTGTGGGGGCGTGATAGACCATTTGTCAACGCGTGAAAGAGGGTTGTTTGGGGGCGTGGTAGACCATTTGTCCGGGCGTGACATACGGTTGTGTGGGGGCGTGATAGACCATTTGTCAGGGCCTGACAAAGAGTTGTGTGGGGGCGTGATAGACCATTTGTCAACGCGTGACAGAGGGTTGTGTGGGGGTGTGATAGACCATTTGTCAGGGCGTGACAGAGGGTTTTGTGGGGGTGTGATAGACCATTTGTCAACGCGTGACAGAGGGTTGTTTGGGGGCGTGATAGACCATTTGTCAGGGTGTGACAGAGGGTTGTGTGGGGGCGTGGTAGAGCATTAGTCAAGGCGTGAAAGAGGGTTGTTTGGGGGCGTGATAGACCATTTGTCAGGGTGCGACAGAGGGTTGTGTGGGGGCGTGATAGACCATTTGTCAACGCGTGACAGAGGGTTGTGTGGGGGCGTGATAGACCATTTGTCAGGGCGTGACAGAGGGTTGTGTGGGGGCGTGATAGACCATTTGTCAAGGTGTGACAGAGAGTTGTGTGGAAGTGTGATAGACCATTTGTCAAGGTGTGACAGAGGGTTGTTTGGGGGCGTGGTAGACCATTTGTCCGGGCGTGACAGAGGGTTGTGTGGGGGCGTGATAGACCATTTGTCAGGGCCTGACAGAGGTTTGTGTGGGGGTGTGATAGACCATTTGTCAACGCGGGACAGAGGGTTGTGTGGGGGTGTGATAGACCATTTGTCAGGGTGCGACAAAGGGTTGTGTGGGGGCGTGATAGACCATTTGTCAACGCGTGAAAGAGGGTTGTTTGGGGGCATGATAGACCATTTGTCAAGGTGTGACAGAGTGTTGTGTGGGGGTGTGATAGACCATTTGTCAACGCGTGACAGAGGGTTGTGTGGGGGCGTGATAGACCATTTGTCAGGGCCTGACAGAGGGTTGTGTGGAAGTGTGATAGACCATTTGTCAAGGTGTGACAGAGCGTTGTTTGGGGGCGTGGTAGACCATTTGTCCGGGCGTGACATACGGTTGTGTGGGGGCGTGATAGACCATTTGTCAGGGCCAGACAGAGGGTTGTGTGGGGGCGTGATAGACCATTTGTCAAGGTGTGACAGAGGGTTGTGTGGGGGTGTGATAGACCATTTGTCAAGGTGTGACAGAGGGTTTTGTGGGGGTGTGATAGACCATTTGTGAACGCGTGAAAGAGGGTTGTTTGGGGGCATGATAGACCATTTGTCAAGGTGTGACAGAGTGTTGTTTGGGGGTGTGATAGACCATTTGTCAACGCGTGACAGAGGGTTGTGTGGGGGCGTGATAGACCATTTGTCAACGCGTGACAGAGGGTTGTGTGGGGGCGTGATAGACCATTTGTCAAGGTGTGACATACGGTTGTGTGGGGGCGTGATAGACCATTTGTCAACGCGTGACAGAGGGTTGTGTGGGGGCGTGATAGACCATTTGTCAGGGCGTGACAGAGGGTTGTGTGGGGGCGTGATAGACCATTTGTCAAGGTGTGACATAGGGTTGTGTGGAAGTGTGATAGACCATTTGTCAAGGTGTGACAGAGCGTTGTTTGGGGGCGTGGTAGACCATTTGTCCGGGCGTGACATACGGTTGTGTGGGGGCGTGATAGACCATTTGTCAGGGCCTGACAGAGGGTTGTGTGGGGGCGTGATAGACCATTTGTCAACGCGTGATAGAGGGTTGTGTGGGGGTGTGATAGACCATTTGTCAGGGCGTGACAGAGGGTTTTGTGGGGGTGTGATAGACCATTTGTGAACGCGTGAAAGAGGGTTGTTTGGGGGCATGATAGACCATTTGTCAAGGTGTGACAGAGGGTTGTGTGGGGGTGTGATAGACCATTTGTCAACGCGTGACAGAGGGTTGTGTGGGGGCGTGATAGACCATTTGTCAGGGCGTGACAGAGGGTTGTGTGGGGGCGTGATACACCATTTGTCAAGGTGTGACATACGGTTGTGTGGGGGCGTGATAGACCATTTGTCAACGCGTGACAGAGGGTTGTGTGGGGGCGTGATAGACCATTTGTCAGGGCGTGACAGAGGGTTGTGTGGGGGCGTGATAGACCATTTGTCAAGGTGTGACATAGGGTTGTGTGGAAGTGTGATAGACCATTTGTCAAGGTGTGACAGAGGGTTGTTTGGGGGCGTGGTAGACCATTTGTCCGGGCGTGACATACTGTTGTGTGGGGGCGTGATAGACCATTTGTCAGGGCCTGACAGAGGGTTGTGTGGGGGCGTGATAGACCATTTGTCAACGCGTGACAGAGGGTTGTGTGGGGGTGTGATAGACCATTTGTCAGGGCGTGACAGAGGGTTTTGTGGGGGTGTGATAGACCATTTGTCAAGGTGTGACAGAGGGTTGTGTAAAAGTGTGATAGACCATTTGTCAAGGTGTGACAGAGCGTTGTTTGGGGGCGTGGTAGACCATTTGTCCGGGCGTGACATACGGTTGTGTGGGGGCGTGATAGACCATTTGTCAGGGCCTGACAGAGGGTTCTGTGGGGGCGTGATAGACCATTTGTCAAGGTGTGACAGAGGGTTGTGTGGGGGTGTGATAGACCATTTGTCAAGGTGTGACAGAGGGTTGTGTGGAAGTGTGATAGACCATTTGTCAAGGTGTGACAGAGCGTTGTTTGGGGGCGTGGTAGACCATTTGTCCGGGCGTGACATACGGTTGTGTGGGGGCGTGATAGACCATTTGTCAGGGCCTGACAAAGGGTTGTGTGGGGGCGTGATAGACCATTTGTCAAGGTGTGACAGAGGGTTGTGTGGGGGTGTGATAGACCATTTGTCCGGGCGTGACAGAGGGTTGTTTGGGGGCGTGATAGACCATTTGTCAAGGTGTGACAGAGGGTTGTGTGGGGGCGTGATAGACCATTTGTCAGGGCCTGACAGAGGGTTGTGTGGGGGTGTGATAGACCATTTGTCAAGGTGTGACAGAGGGTTGTGTGGAAGTGTGATAGACCATTTGTCAAGGTGCGACATACGGTTGTGTGGGGGCGTGGTAGACCATTTGTCCGGGCGTGACATACGGTTGTGTGGGGGCGTGATAGACCATTTGTTAGGGCCTGACACAGGGTTGTGTGGGGGCGTGATAGACCATTTGTCAACGCGTGACAGGGGGTTGTGTGGGGGCGTGATAGACCATTTGTCAAGGTGTGACAGAGGGTTGTGTGGAAGTGTGATAGACCATTTGTCAAGGTGTGACAGAGCGTTGTTTGGGGGCGTGGTAGACCATTTGTCCGGGCGTGACATACGGTTGTGTGGGGGCGTGATACACCATTTGTCAGGGCCTGACAAAGGGTTGTGTGGGGGCGTGATAGACCATTTGTCAGGGCCTGACAGAGGGTTGTGTGGGGGCACGATAGACCATTTGTCAACGCGTGACAGAGGGTTGTGTGGGGGTGTGATAGACCATTTGTCAACGCGTGACAGAGGGTTGTGTGGGGGTGTGATAGACCATTTGTCAACGCGTGACAGAGGGTTGTTTGGGGGCGTGATAGACCATTTGTCAGGGCGTGACAGAGGGTTGTGTGGGGGCGTGATAGACCATTTGTCAACGCGTGAAAGAGGGTTGGTTGGGGGCGTGGTAGACCATTTGTCCGGGCGTGACATACGGTTGTGTGGGGGCGTGATAGACCATTTGTCAGGGCCTGACAAAGAGTTGTGTGGGGGCGTGATAGACCATTTGTCAGGGCCTAACAGAGGGTTGTGTGGGGGCGTGATAGACCATTTGTCAACGCGTGACAGAGGGTTGTGTGGGGGTGTGATAGACCATTTGTCAGGGCGTGACAGAGGGTTGTGTGGGGGTGTGATAGACCATTTGTCAACGCGTGACAGAGGGTTGTTTGGGGGCGTGATAGACCATTTGTCAGGGCGTGACAGAGGGTTGTGTGGGGGCGTGATAGACCATTTGTCAAGGTGTGACAGAGGGTTGTGTGGAAGTGTGATAGACCATTTGTCAAGGTGTGACAGAGGGTTGTTTGGGGGCGTGGTAGACCATTTGTCAGGGTGTGACAGAGGGTTGTGTGGGGGCGTGATAGACCATTTGTCAACACGTGACAGAGGGTTGTGTGGGGGTGTGATAGACCATTTGTCAGGGTGCGACAGAGGGTTGTGTGGGGGCGTGGTAGAGCATTAGTCAACGCGTGAAAGAGGGTTGTTTGGGGGCGTGATAGACCATTTGTCAGGGTGTGACAGAGGGTTGTGTGGGGGCGTGATAGACCATTTGTCAACGCGTGACAGAGGGTTGTGTGGGGGCGTGATAGACCATTTGTCAACGCGTGAAAGAGGGTTGTTTGGGGGCATGATAGACCATTTGTCAAGGTGTGACAGAGTGTTGTGTGGGGGTGTGATAGACCATTTGTCAACGCGTGACAGAGGGTTGTGTGGGGGCGTGATAGACCATTTGTCAGGGCCTGACAGAGGTTTGTGTGGGGGTGTGATAGACCATTTGTCAACGCGTGAAAGAGGGTTGTGTGGGGGTGTGATAGACCATTTGTCAGGGTGCGACAGAGGGTTGTGTGGGGGCGTGGTAGAGCATTAGTCAACGCGTGAAAGAGGGTTGTTTGGGGGCGTGATAGACCATTTGTCAGGGTGTGACAGAGGGTTGTGTGGGGGCGTGATAGACCATTTGTCAACGCGTGACAGAGGGTTGTGTGGGGGCGTGATAGACCATTTGTCAACGCGTGAAAGAGGGTTGTTTGGGGGCATGATAGACCATTTGTCAAGGTGTGACAGAGTGTTGTGTGGGGGTGTGATAGACCATTTGTCAACGCGTGACAGAGGGTTGTGTGGGGGCGTGATAGACCATTTGTCAACGCGTGACAGAGGGTTGTGTGGGGGCGTGATAGACCATTTGTCAAGGTGTGACAGAGGGTTGTGTGGGGGTGTGATAGACCATTTGTCAGGGCGTGACAGAGGGTTGTTTGGGGGCGTGGTAGATTATTTGTCCGGGCGTGACATACGGTTGTGTGGGGGCGTGAT
The DNA here is from genome assembly GCA_964036045.1 of Eutreptiella sp. 'Long Island Sound 2002'. Taxonomy (NCBI): domain Eukaryota; phylum Euglenozoa; class Euglenophyceae; order Eutreptiales; family Eutreptiaceae; genus Eutreptiella; species Eutreptiella sp. 'Long Island Sound 2002'. The sequence continues at coordinate 33,506,626 of OZ038397.1, forward strand.
AGACCATTTGTCAGGGCGTGACAGAGGGTTGTGTGGGGGCGTGATAGACCATTTGTCAGGGCGTGACAGAGGGTTGTGTGGGGGCGTGATAGACCATTTGTCAAGGTGTGACAGAGGGTTGTGTGGGGGTGTGATAGACCATTTGTCAAGGTGTGACAGAGGGTTCCGTGGGGGTGTGATAGACCATTTGTCAACGCGTGGCAGAGGGTTGTTTGGGGGCGTGATAGACCATTTGTCAGGGTGTGACAGAGGGTTGTGTGGGGGCGTGATAGACCATTTGTCAGGGCGTGACAGAGGGTTGTGTGGGGGCGTGATAGACCATTTGTCAAGGTGTGACAGAGGGTTGTGTGGGGGCGTGATAGACCATTTGTCAAGGTGGGACAGAGGGTTGTTTGGGGGCGTGGTAGACCATTTGTCCGGGCGTGACATACGGTTGTGTGGGGGCGTGATAGACCATTTGTCCGGGCGTGACATACGGTTGTGTGGGGGCGTGATAGACCATTTGTCAGGGCGTGACAGAGGGTTGTGTGGGGGCGTGATAGACCATTTGTCAGGGCGTGACAGAGGGTTGTGTGGGGGCGTGATAGACCATTTGTCAAGGTGTGACAGAGGGTTGTGTGGGGGTGTGATAGACCATTTGTCAAGGTGGGACAGAGGGTTCCGTGGGGGTGTGATAGACCATTTGTCAACGCGTGGCAGAGGGTTGTTTGGGGGCGTGATAGACCATTTGTCAGGGCGTGACAGAGGGTTGTGTGGGGGCGTGATAGACCATTTGTCAAGGTGTGACAGAGGGTTGTGTGGGGGTGTGATAGACCATTTGTCAAGGTGTGACAGAGGGTTCCGTGGGGGTGTGATAGACCATTTGTCAACGCGTGGCAGAGGGTTGTTTGGGGGCGTGATAGACCATTTGTCAGGGTGTGACAGAGGGTTGTGTGGGGGCGTGGTAGACCATTTGTCACGGCCTGACAGAGGGTTGTGTGGGGGCGTGATAGACCATTTGTCAGGGCGTGACAGAGGGTTGTGTGGGGGCGTGATAGACCATTTGTCAAGGTGTGACAGAGGGTTGTGTGGGGGCGTGATAGACCATTTGTCAGGGTGCGACAGAGGGTTGTGTGGGGGCGTGATAGACCATTTGTCAAGGTGTGACAGAGGGTTGTTTGGGGGCGTGGTAGACCATTTGTCCGGGCGTGACATACGGTTGTGTGGGGGCGTGATAGACCATTTGTCAGGGTGTGACAGAGGGTTGTGTGGGGCTGTGATAGACCATTTGTCAACGCGTGACAGAGGGTTGTGTGGGGGTGTGATAGACCATTTGTCAGGGCGTGACAAAGGGTTTTGTGGGGGTGTGATAGACCATTTGTCAACGCGTGACAGAGGGTTGTTTGGGGGCGTGATAGACCATTTGTCAGGGTGTGACAGAGGGTTGTGTGGGGGCGTGGTAGACCATTTGTCAACGCGTGAAAGAGGGTTGTTTGGGGGCGTGATAGACCATTTGTCAGGGTGCGACAGAGGGTTGTGTGGGGGCGTGGTAGACCATTTGTCCGGGCGTGACATACGGTTGTGTGGGGGCGTGATAGACCATTTGTCAGGGCCTGACAAAGAGTTGTGTGGGGGCGTGATAGACCATTTGTCAACGCGTGACAGAGGGTTGTGTGGGGGTGTGATAGACCATTTGTCAACGCGTGACAGAGGGTTGTTTGGGGGCGTGATAGACCATTTGTCAGGGTGTGACAGAGGGTTGTGTGGGGGCGTGGTAGACCATTTGTCAACGCGTGAAAGAGGGTTGTTTGGGGGCGTGATAGACCATTTGTCAAGGTGTGACAGAGCGTTGTTTGGGGGCGTGGTAGACCATTTGTCCGGGCGTGACATACGGTTGTGTGGGGGCGTGATAGACCATTTGTCAGGGCCTGACAAAGAGTTGTGTGGGGGCGTGATAGACCATTTGTCAACGCGTGACAGAGGGTTGTGTGGGGGTGTGATAGACCATTTGTCAACGCGTGACAGAGGGTTTTGTGGGGGTGTGATAGACCATTTGTCAAGGCGTGACAGAGGGTTGTGTGGGGGCGTGATAGACCATTTGTCAAGGTGTGACAGAGGGTTGTGTGGAAGTGTGATAGACCATTTGTCAAGGTGTGACAGAGGGTTGTTCGGGGGCGTGGTAGACCATTTGTCCGGGCGTGACATACGGTTGTGTGGGGGCGTGATAGACCATTTGTCAGGGCCAGACAGAGGGTTGTGTGGGGGCGTGATAGACCATTTGTCAACGCGTGACAGAGGGTTGTGTGGGGGTGTGATAGACCATTTGTCAGGGCCTGACAGAGGGTTGTGTGGGGGTGTGATAGACCATTTGTCAACGCGTGAAAGAGGGTTGTTTGGGGGCATGATAGACCATTTGTCAACGAGTGAAAGAGGGTTGTGTGGGGGTGTGATAGACCATTTGTCAACGCATGACAGAGGGTTGTGTGGGGGCGTGATAGACCATTTGTCAGGGCGTGACAGAGGGTTGTGTGGGGGCGTGATAGACCATTTGTCAAGGTGTGACAGAGGGTTGTGTGGAAGTGTGATAGACCATTTGTCAAGGTGTGACAGAGCGTTGTTTGGGGGCGTGGTAGACCATTTGTCCGGGCGTGACATACGGTTGTGTGGGGGCGTGATAGACCATTTGTCAGGGCCTGACAGAGGGTTGTGTGGGGGCGTGATAGACCATTTGTCAACGCGTGACATAGGGTTGTGTGGGGGTGTGATAGACCATTTGTCAGGGCGTGACAGAGGGTTTTGTGGGGGTGTGATAGACCACTTGTCAAGGTGTGACAGAGGGTTGTGTGGAAGTGTGATAGACCATTTGTCAAGATGTGACAGAGCGTTGTTTGGGGGCGTGGTAGACCATTTGTCCGGGCGTGACATACGATTGTGTGGGGGCGTGATAGACCATTTGTCAGGGCCTGACAGAGGGTTGTGTGGGGGCGTGATAGACCATTTGTTAGGGCCTGACAGAGGGTTGTGTGGGGGTGTGATAGACCATTTGTCAAGGTGTGACAGAGGGTTGTGTGGAAGGGTGATAGACCATTTGTCAAGGTGTGACATACGGTTGTGTGGGGGCGTGGTAGACCATTTGTCCGGGCGTGACATACGGTTGTGTGGGGGCGTGATAGACCATTTGTCAGGGCCTGACAGAGGGTTGTGTGGGGCGTGATAGACCATTTGTCAACGCGTGACAGAGGGTTGTGTGGGGGTGTGATAGACCATTTGTCAGGGCGTGACAGAGGGTTGTGTGGGGGCGTGATAGACCATTTGTCAAGGTGTGACAGAGGGTTGTGTGGAAGTGTGATAGACCATTTGTCAAGGTGTGACAGAGCGTTGTTTGGGGGCGTGGTAGACCATTTGTCCGGGCGTGACATACGGTTGTGTGGGGGCGTGATAGACCATTTGTCAGGGCCTGACAGAGGGTTGTGTGGGGGCGTGATAGACCATTTGTCAACGCGTGACAGAGGGTTGTGTGGGGGTGTGATAGACCATTTGTCAGGGCGTGACAGAGGGTTCTGTGGGGGTGTGATAAACCATTTGTCAAGGTGTGACAGAGGGTTGTGTGGAAGTGTGATAGACCATTTGTCAAGGTGTGACAGAGCGTTGTTTGGGGGCGTGGTAGACCATTTGTCCGGGCGTGACATACGATTGTGTGGGGGCGTGATACACCATTTGTCAGGGCCTGACAGAGGGTTGTGTGGGGGTGTGATAGACCATTTGTCAAGGTGTGACAAAGGGTTGTGTGGAAGTGTGATAGACCATTTGTCAAGGTGTGACATACGGTTGTGTGGGGGCGTGGTAGACCATTTGTCCGGGCGTGACATACGGTTGTGTGGGGGCGTGATAGACCATTTGTCAGGGCCTGACAGAGGGTTGTGTGGGGGCGTGATAGACCATTTGTCAACGCGTGACAGAGGGTTGTGTGGGGGTGTGATAGACCATTTGTCAGGGCGTGAAAGAGGGTTGTGTGGGGGCGTGATAGACCATTTGTCAAGGTGTGACAGAGGGTTGTTTGGGGGCGTGGTAGACCATTTGTCCGGGCGTGACATACGGTTGTGTGGGGGCGTGATAGACCATTTGTCAGGGTGTGACAGAGGGTTTTGTGGGGGCGTGATAGACCATTTGTCAAGGTGTGACAAAGGGTTGTGTGGAAGTGTGATAGACCATTTGTCAAGGTGTGACATACGGTTGTGTGGGGGCGTGGTAGACCATTTGTCCGGGCGTGACATACGGTTGTGTGGGGGCGTGATAGACCATTTGTCAGGGCCTGACAGAGGGTTGTGTGGGGGCGTGATAGACCATTTGTCAACGCGTGACAGAGGGTTGTGTGGGGGTGTGATAGACCATTTGTCAGGGCGTGACAAAGGGTTTTGTGGGGGTGTGATAGACCATTTGTCAACGCGTGACAGAGGGTTGTTTGGGGGCGTGATAGACCATTTGTCAGGGTGTGACAGAGGGTTGTGTGGGGGCGTGGTAGACCATTTGTCAACGCGTGAAAGAGGGTTGTTTGGGGGCGTGATAGACCATTTGTCAGGGTGCGACAGAGGGTTGTGTGGGGGCCTGATAGACCATTTGTCAACGCGTGAAAGAGGGTTGTTTGGGGGCATGATAGACCATTTGTCAAGGTCTGACAGAGGGTTGTGTGGGGGTGTGATAGACCATTTGTCAACGCGTGACAGAGGGTTGTGTGGGGGCGTGATAGACCATTTGTCAACGCGTGACAGAGGGTTGTGTGGGGGCGTGATAGACCATTTGTCAAGGTGTGACAGAGGGTTGTGTGGAAGTGTGATAGACCATTTGTCAAGGTGTGACAGAGCGTTGTTTGGGGGCGTGGTAGACCATTTGTCCGGGCGTGACATACGGTTGTGTGGGGGCGTGATAGACCATTTGTCAGGGCCTGACAAAGAGTTGTGTGGGGGCGTGATAGACCATTTGTCAACGCGTGACAGAGGGTTGTGTGGGGGTGTGATAGACCATTTGTCAACGCGTGACAGAGGGTTGTGTGGGGGCGTGATAGACCATTTGTCAGGGCCTGACAGAGGGTTGTGTGGGGGCGTGATAGACCACTTGTCAAGGTGTGACAGAGGGTTGTGTGGAAGTGTGATAGACCATTTGTCAAGGTGTGACAGAGGGTTGTTCGGGGGCGTGGTAGACCATTTGTCCGGGCGTGACATACGGTTGTGTGGGGGCGTGATAGACCATTTGTCAGGGCCAGACAGAGGGTTGTGTGGGGGCGTGATAGACCATTTGTCAACGCGTGACAGAGGGTTGTGTGGGGGTGTGATAGACCATTTGTCAGGGCCTGACAGAGGGTTGTGTGGGGGTGTGATAGACCATTTGTCAACGCGTGAAAGAGGGTTGTTTGGGGGCATGATAGACCATTTGTCAACGAGTGAAAGAGGGTTGTGTGGGGGTGTGATAGACCATTTGTCAACGCATGACAGAGGGTTGTGTGGGGGCGTGATAGACCATTTGTCAGGGCGTGACAGAGGGTTGTGTGGGGGCGTGATAGACCATTTGTCAAGGTGTGACAGAGGGTTGTGTGGAAGTGTGATAGACCATTTGTCAAGGTGTGACAGAGCGTTGTTTGGGGGCGTGGTAGACCATTTGTCCGGGCGTGACATACGGTTGTGTGGGGGCGTGATAGACCATTTGTCAGGGCCTGACAGAGGGTTGTGTGGGGGCGTGATAGACCATTTGTCAACGCGTGACATAGGGTTGTGTGGGGGTGTGATAGACCATTTGTCAGGGCGTGACAGAGGGTTTTGTGGGGGTGTGATAGACCATTTGTCAAGGTGTGACAGAGGGTTGTGTGGAAGTGTGATAGACCATTTGTCAAGATGTGACAGAGCGTTGTTTGGGGGCGTGGTAGACCATTTGTCCGGGCGTGACATACGATTGTGTGGGGGCGTGATAGACCATTTGTCAGGGCCTGACAGAGGGTTGTGTGGGGGCGTGATAGACCATTTGTTAGGGCCTGACAGAGGGTTGTGTGGGGGTGTGATAGACCATTTGTCAAGGTGTGACAAAGGGTTGTGTGGAAGGGTGATAGACCATTTGTCAAGGTGTGACATACGGTTGTGTGGGGGCGTGGTAGACCATTTGTCCGGGCGTGACATACGGTTGTGTGGGGGCGTGATAGACCATTTGTCAACGCGTGACAGAGGGTTGTGTGGGGGTGTGATAGACCATTTGTCAACGCGTGACAGAGGGTTGTGTGGGGGTGTGATAGACCATTTGTCAGGGCGTGACAGAGGGTTGTGTGGAAGTGTGATAGACCATTTGTCAAGATGTGACAGAGCGTTGTTTGGGGGCGTGGTAGACCATTTGTCCGGGCGTGACATACGATTGTGTGGGGGCGTGATAGACCATTTGTTAGGGCCTGACAGAGGGTTGTGTGGGGGCGTGATAGACCATTTGTCAAGGTGTGACAGAGGGTTGTGTGGAAGTGTGATAGACCATGTGTCAAGGTGTGACAGAGCGTTGTTTGGGGGCGTGGTAGACCATTTGTCCGGGCGTGACATACGGTTGTGTGGGGGCGTGATAGACCATTTGTCAGGGCCTGACAGAGGGTTGTGTGGGGGCGTGATAGACCAATTGTCAACGCGTGACAGAGGGTTGTGTGGGGGTGTGATAGACCATTTGTCAGGGCGTGACAGAGGGTTTTGTGGGGGTGTGATAAACCATTTGTCAAGGTGTGACAGAGGGTTGTGTGGGGGCGTGATAGACCATTTGTCAAGGTGTGACAGAGCGTTGTTTGGGGGCGTGGTAGACCATTTGTCAAGGTGTGACAGAGCGTTGTTTGGGGGCGTGGTAGACCATTTGTCAGGGCGTGACATACGATTGTGTGGGGGCGTGATAGACCATTTGTCAGGGCCTGACAGAGGGTTGTGTGGGGGCGTGATAGACCATTTGTCAAGGTGTGACAAAGGGTTGTGTGGAAGTGTGATAGACCATTTGTCAAGGTGTGACATACGGTTGTGTGGGGGCGTGGTAGACCATTTGTCCGGGCGTGACATACGGTTGTGTGGGGGCGTGATAGACCATTTGTTAGGGCCTGACAGAGGGTTGTGTGGGGGTGTGATAGACCATTTGTCAAGGTGTGACAAAGGGTTGTGTGGAAGTGTGATAGACCATTTGTCAAGGTGTGACATACGGTTGTGTGGGGGCGTGGTAGACCATTTGTCCGGGCGTGACATACGGTTGTGTGGGGGCGTGATAGACCATTTGTCAGGGCCTGACAGAGGGTTGTGTGGGGGCGTGATAGACCATTTGTCAGGGCCTGACAGAGGGTTGTGTGGGGGTGTGATAGACCATTTGTCAGGGCGTGACAGAGGGTTGTGTGGGGGCGTGATAGACCATTTGTCAAGGTGTGATAGAGGGTTGTGTGGAAGTGTGATAGACCATTTGTCAAGGTGTGACACAGCGTTGTTTGGGGGCGTGGTAGACCATTTGTCCGGGCGTGACATACGGTTGTGTGGGGGCGTGATAGACCATTTGTCAGGGCCTGACAAAGGGTTGTGTGGGGGCGTGATAAACCATTTGTCAGGGCCTGACAGAGGGTTGTGTGGGGGCGTGATAGACCATTTGTCAACGCGTGACAGAGGGTTGTGTGGGGGTGTGATAGACCATTTGTCAGGGCGTGACAGAGGGTTTTGTGGGGGTGTGATAGACCATTTGGTAACGCGTGACGGAGGGTTGTGTGGGGGCGTGATACACCATTTGTCAGGGCGTGACAGAGGGTTGTGTGGGGGCGTGATAGACCATTTGTCAAGGTGTGACAGAGGGTTGTGTGGAAGTGTGATAGACCATTTGTCAAGGTGTGACAGAGGGTTGTTTGGGGGCGTGGTAGACCATTTGTCCGGGCGTGACATACGGTTGTGTGGGGGCGTGATAGACCATTTGTCAGGGCCTGACAGAGGGTTGTGTGGGGGCGTGATAGACCATTTGTCAACGCGTGACAGAGGGTTGTGTGGGGGTGTGATAGACCATTTGTCAGGGCGTGACAGAGGGTTGTGTGGGGGCGTGATAGACCATTTGTCAAGGTGTGACAGAGGGTTGTGTGGAAGTGTGATAGACCATTTGTCAAGGTGTGACAGAGGGTTGTTTGGGGGCGTGGTAGACCATTTGTCCGGGCGTGACATACGGTTGTGTGGGGGCGTGATAGACCATTTGTCAGGGCCTGACAGAGGGTTTTGTGGGGGTGTGATAGACCATTTGTCAACGCGTGACAGAGGGTTGTTTGGGGGCGTGATAGACCATTTGTCAGGGCGTGACAGAGGGTTGTGTGGGGGCGTGACGCCCATTGTCTGAATCGATTCCCGCTTCTATCCCGCTCGTTTCCATCCCCAATCCCCCCACATTCCCGCGCCTTTCACATTCCCCTTCCCTGCTCCCCTGCATTCCTTCCCCATACCCCCCGCCCGTCGCTTGCGCACCTGCCTCCGAGTTCAACGCCACCTCAGAAGCGGGTGTGTCTGCAACGGCACTCCCCAGCACACACGCCGCTAGTGTCCGGCAGGGGGGAGTGAGTTTCGCTAGGAATCGCCCCATACCATATGCCACTCAGTGATATGCGATATCCGTGCTTCTCAGTGATATCCGTGCTTCTACGCACGGGCCTCAGTCGGAACCAGCTGCGTCCCGTGTCACACCGCGTTGACTAACCTCGCGGAGGCTAGCGGCAACTCTGAGCCCTGAGGCATTGCCCGTCTACCTCCCGGTTGCCCCTGCGCCGACTGTTCCGAACGAGGGGTCATACATAGCTTAGAAGCGGTTAGAGCGGTCAGACAGTGATGACTGGAATGAGTAAAAGAGTAGCATGTCGGAAAATGACTGCGATTTGCATAGTCGACTGACGCCTCCCACCACCGGACTCAAAAAGGCCGATGGCAGAGAGAGGGTTATAATGCCGCGCAGCGCGGGGTACAGGCGGCTGCACGATGTCGCGCTTCGTAGAAGGCAGTCGGTAGCGAAGAAGTTGTGGAGAGAATCGGGAAAACCAAAAACAATGACAGGGGCCGGAGGTGACGGCGGATTCCAAGAGCTGGGGTTAGTCATTGTTGCGGGTGGGGCCCGGGTTCATCGCGGATTGTTGCGGATTGGTTCAGGTTTGGTTCGGGGTTGGTGCTTGGGTTGGCCCAGCGGCTGCTGTGTGACCGACGGCAGGTGCTGGTAGACGAGCACTCCGTTCGTGGCAAGATTGTGGTTCACGCAAACAAAAGGGCGGGGGCCTGTCCAACAAATTTACCCCCCACCCCCACCGAAAAAGAAGCGGGGGGCGGGGGGGGGGGGGGCAGACCTAATTAAGGTGGGCTAAGCGAAGGCGTAGGCGCAGCATTTGGTATTCTAACACAGCCACGTCCCAAGGGCTACTGGATCGCGACCACTCAAACGCACAAAACTGAACGAAGGAGTGGAAGGGAGGGACGATGTAAATTGGTGTGTGTGCGTGCGTGCGTGTGCGTGTGCGTGTGGGTGCGCGCGCGTGCGCGTGCGTGCGCGCGTGCGCGTGCGTGCGTGCGTGCGCGTGCGTGCGTGCGTGCGCGTGCGTGCGTGCGTGCGTGCGTCCGTGCGTCCGTGCGTGCGTGCGTGCGTGCGTGCGTGCGTGCGTGTGTGTGTGTGTGTGTGTGTGTGTGTGTGTGTGTGTGTGTGTGTGTGTGTGTGTGCGTGTGGGTGTGGGTGTGGGTGTGGGTGTGGGTGTGGGTGTGGGTGTGTGTGTGTGTGTGCGTGCGTGCGTGCGTGCGTGCGTGCGTGCGTGCGTGCGTGCGTGCGTGCGTGCGTGTGTGTGTGTGTGTATGTGTGTGTGTGTGTGTGTGTGTGTGTGTGTGTGTGTGTGTGTGTGTGTGTGTGTGTGTGTGTGTGTGTGTGTGTGTGTGTGTGTGTGTGTGTGTGTGTGTGTGTGTGTGTGTGTGTGTGTGTGTGTGTGTGTGTGTGTGTGTGTGTGTGTGTGTGTGTGACAAACGCACTATCGGAACACCAGTGCATATCTGCTTTTCGGCCTGCTGTCTGCATGCATCCAGCACGGCAACAAGAAAGTGTTGCAAGTGTTGCGGGGAGTGGTATGGGGGGGGGGGGGTCCTTGAACCGCCCTGGGTCGTGGAGCCCCCGCGTGCCCTGTTTGCTGTCCTGGCCCGTCTCCGCGTCAAAAGCTGAGATAGTTTGGGTGAGACGCGATGTTGTTCCGCAGTCCGTCCCACCGGCAGCTCTTGGACGTCCCCGGCCCAAAGGTCGCGGCGCACATCTCATAGGCCAGGGCCGCCAGCCGCTTGGCCTCCGCCACCTGCGCCTTCTTCGCCACCGCCACGGAGACCCCGTCGTTGTAGGTGCGGATGTAGTTCACGGCGCTGGACTGGTGCTTGTCGTGCAGGCGCAGAAGGGCGTGCACCTTCCGGAGGGCCACGTCGGTCTTGCCCTCTTGGCCCAGCCGCAGGATGGCCGCGTCGAGCTCCCACATGGCCCGCCAGTCCGCCACAAGGCCCGCCTGGCGGCACGGGCAGTCGTCGGGGCAGACGATGCCCCACTTCTCCCGCAGGACGCGGGCGTTGGCCTCGACGCTGGGCGGCTTCGACGCGTCCAGGAAGGGCTGGTACGGGATGCAGATCTCCTCCCCGGCCGCGATGGGGAGCCGGGCGATCAGCAGGTTGGCCCCGTCCAGCTCGTAGTGGTACGCGTTGGGCCGGCACTGGTGGTTCGCCCGGGCGATCCGGACGCTCAGCGCCGGGGGCTGCGCCCCGCGCCCGAACCGGTTCAGGTCGAACTTGGCCTCCAGCGTCCCGCCGTCCGGCATGAGCTGCCCCACGGCGGCCTGCACCGACGGGGGCGCGCCCCGCAGCTCCCCCAGCGTGAGCAGGCGCTCCGCGATGATGCAGTCCCCCCGGGCGAAGGGGCGCCGGGCGATCAGCCCCAGGCCCTTAGCCTCCGAGATCGGCCGCACTTCCCAGTCCACGTTCTCCTCGCCGCATCGCAACGGGCACCACATCTGATGGCCCTGACCCCCCTCGCCGCCCCAGTCCGCGGCCCGGCACTCCTGCGAGCAGTAGACGCGGCGCTCGCACTTCCCGCACTTCAGGGCCGGCGGCTCGTCCGCGAGGATTTTGTAGCAAAAGGCGCACGAGGACGGCAGAGGGGCGGTGGCGACCGGCGCCAGGGACCCCGCTCCGCCTGCGGGGGCGGGGGTGGGGGTCTTTGGGGGCCCACATTTGGCTGCAAACTCCGCCAGCAGCGCATCAAGGTCCTCGTCGTCTTGCTTGTCCTTGGGGGCATTCTTGGCTCTGCGCTTTCCGGGCATGTGCACACGCCCACGAGGGTACAACACCTGAGGCGCAAGAGTGCCCTGCCCCCCGTCCTTTGCCTCCCACCTGGCGCTCCCTCCCTCACTGGGGTTGGGATATGACGGTTCCCCTTGGCGGGGGGGGGGGGGGCATGGTGTGCAGCAGACTGCTCCAATCCTTGGGTGGTGGTTTGGCCCTTTGGCAGGAGGCTTGGCAGAAACGGGGCCAGAAGGCTGTTGGGAACCCACTCATCTTCAGCAGTGTCCCCAGCAAGAAAAAATACAAATTCCTAAAGCCGAGCCACAACATCTTCAGTAGGAGCAGCGGGCAGTCCTTCTGTAGAAGTCAGGCTTCAAACATTGTTTTCTGTCTCACTGTCTTGGTTTTTTTTGTGCATTGACACGGTGATCCACCCCTTCCCGCTGGGGAGAAGCGGCGTGGGGTGGGAGATGACGAGGCAGGGGGGGGGGGGGGGCTGCCCCCCTCTGCCCGCGGCTTGCCCTTGCTCAACCCCGACCCCACTCTTGCTTGTCCTTGCCAGTGAGCAATACCCACCCTTCGCTGACGGCATGAGTTGTTCCTGTGTTCCAATTGACTCGCTTTTGCCAAATTTTGCACTCATTTTACGCCAAGTAGCACATGCAATTGAATAACACAACTCCCCCCATCTCAACATCCCATTTCGAGAGTGACCAAGAAAATGGTACCTCTATATTTGTTGGATACTGCCTCGGTGCAATGTCTATTTGTTTTGCACGTGTCCTGTCCCTAGATGCAAGAATCCAGGCCACAGGTACAGCAGGGTCACAAGTGCAGCAGGAATACCATCGATCAGGTGTGTAAAGCACATTCGTTGTGTTGCCAAGCAAACAAACACATGCATGCCCATGCGTGCGCGGCTCAGCTGTTTCTTCTCAGTACGCCACTTGGGACATTTGGTGGTATCTGGCTTGATGCAACCTGCATGAGACAAGCCGTCATGCAGCAATCGGCCCCTTGTGCAGTGCGGCAATGTAAATGAGACATTACACCAAAGCTGCAACGCCCATGGAGAGAGATGGCTAGGTGAACCACTCCAAGCACTAGTCACCACTCTATGACTGTCCCTGTGCAGTCACTGTGCAGCAACACACCATTTTGTGGGCCCGAAACCCCCACGACTAGTCTGCAACCATGAGATTGTCGGCACAGTTGCAGTCTTTCAAATGCGAACACCCTCCCCATTGTCTAAGCACCGCCTTGTCGAAGGCCCACTTCCGCTATGTGTGGATAAATTGCAGTTTGTTGAGTGTGACGCCCGGGGTGACAACCATCGTCCGATTATGGCAAAGGTCCACCTCCGCAGGGAACTGTACCTTTTTTTTGAGACCCAAATTGATACAATACCAAGTGCAACATAACCATGTGCGGGAGAGTTTGAGTGGAATGTTGCAAAGACAAAGTGGTAGGTTGTAGACATTTGGTTTGTGCATCTGTGACTTCTTTCAGCATGTGTATTTTTTTCCTGAGGTTGTTGGTCTTCTCGCCCCTTGTTTCATGTAGAGGACTATCAAACATCTCTTTTGAGCATGGCAGATAACAGGATTGCCCACTCCAATGCAGTGTGTCTGTGCCACGATCAAGGGTGCAAGCGAGAACGGGGATATTTTTCAGTATTTGGTGCTTGCAAGGGGACACATTGGTGGTCCACCCCTGTACTCCCATGGAGAGAATGGAATTTGCCATTTCATGTTCCTCGCAAGCAGCATCAGAGGCTACAGATGATGCAATCCCATTTGAAGATCGATGTGCACCTCCACCTCCGGCTAAACCTACACCCAAACCTGCAGGGTATGCAGCCCCTTCAATCCCACCCCGTTGGTAAACCACTTTGTTTGATTTTGCTGTTTCTTTCGAATGACCATGCCCCAACACCAATCCAATCTGATGAATTGCCCTCCAATTGAGATGTATTGAGGTCCCTCATGCTGCCACCGAGTTGGATTGTTCAGCCCATGCCCAAGCCCAAAGCAAATAAGGAGCATGTGCAATTGTTACCATCATGGGCAAAGGATCCTATGCGGAGAAAATGTAATTCACTGTGGACATTCTGTCTGCCGTGCTGCCTTTTTTGCGCTTTGCTTCTCGGCAAAGGTGCATACTGGTGAACGTTCTGCTCAGCCCCAAGGACCGTAAATTTTTGGAAACCCTGCGGTTACTGTTGCCAGAATGAACACCTAGGCCACTGCGAGTTTTGCCACATATTGCCCTCTATACTGCCATAGACTTGCCAAGGACCGGTCACATGCCTGTTAAGATCCTGGACGCTACTATGAACAAAAGGGAGGAGGTCAGTGATGGATCTGCAAAGGCCAGCAGCAGCAGGCGTGCGTTCCACGTCCAGAGCTCTGCCCCAATGAAATTTTGCAGTCAACCCATTCCTGAGGATCAGAGTGAAGGCTTTTCATTTCAATGGATCACTGGTTGGCCATCGCAAGACAACTTGGCTGGACATTGTGCCCTGCTGAGCTGAGTCCCGTCGCACTTCCACTGCCAAGGCCCTTGCCTTACATTGGAGAATAGGACCGCTTACCACAGAAAACCCTCCACTTGCCCGCAACATACGACTCTCAGTGTCACCTGACTGTGCTCTTGTCTCGAAACTGCAAGCAACACGATGCACGTAGAATGGACGTGCACATGTTGATGCACGGTCCGCAGAGGGTCCGCACACGCGTAATCTGTAGTTCATAACACTTGACTGTACCGACGGTGATTTCGAAGCCTGGCTCGAGACCGGGTTTGATCGAGACACGGCGCCAACGCAAACGGATGGCATTACTCCCGTGGGGCTGGCGCATGCGACACAACATTCAAAAAACGAGTCACTGTCCATGGAGGATTCTGGCCATTTCGAAACGGTTCGGAATGCAGATCGGTCAGCACAGGCCCGGGCCACAGACAAACAGGCACGACTGCATTGGTCAGACCTTTTGAGTTGGAGTGCATCATCAGATCGAAGGAAGGAAGCATGTGCACGACTTTACCGCGTTCTCACCCGCTCATGCCCGGTACGCATGCCCTTTGCCACATCCCAAGTCCCAGCTCCTCACCCTGTGTCCCAGGCCCTATGCACCCGTGCCATGCAAAATCAGGCTGTACGCAGATAACAACATTTCAGTTGGTAAAAGTCTTGGGCCCTCTATTGAGACGTCACATGAAATACGTCAAACAATAAATTGGACTCAACAAAGACATGGGACGTCCGACGCTTGTTCCACGACCCGGGGATTACGGGAAGGAGAAGGGACGCCTCTGGTACGGTGCGATACAAAAAGTGCGCGGCGCGCGCCGTACGCCCCCTATCACCACGGCCCCTGTCATCTTGTGACCTCCACTACCTCCTCCTCTGGTTGATTGATCCCACCACTGCTTGAGCGTGACCAGAAATGGAGCGGCCTCTGCCCAGGTAGGAACACCTGGTTTAAGTTGAGCCACAGTTGCTGAGTCATCTGCAGTGCTGGCGGCATTGGCGATGGACTTGAATGATCTTTGCGATTTGCCAGGCAACCCTGCAAGGGCTGCCTTGACAAGGATCAGATCGACTGCCATCAAGGCTCAGGAGAGAACGGTTCTGGCCTCAACCATACTGAGGCCACACACCTATATGAACTTCAGTAGCCTATGCTTGATGCAGGCGTGCACTCTTGGTCGCCTCCTCCCTCATGTTCTTGTCGTTGGTGGTCCCATTTCCAGGTCAGTGGCTCACAGCAGCTCCACAAACCCACAGCGACATGCAGGGCAACCGCGGCGGGAGGCGGCTGGTGGGGGGCCAGCCCCGCGAATTCAGGCGTGCACGCAAACGTCGAAGAACGCCTGAATCTCCATCTCAAACCCCGCAGAAAGTATGACAGCAGGCAGCCACGGCAGGGGAACTACGGGCCACTGCCGATGCAAGATTCACAGCATCCTATCCTGATCCTGTGCACTTGATGTCTTTGTATGACGCCCAGCCCAGCTTGTGCCTCATTTCTGTGGGGATGAAACGCCCTCTACTGCGCGTCCAGTACTGAGTGGAGTTGTGGTCGTAAGCCCAGGCATCACAACCATGATCCTCCCAGCGCGGGTAATACTCAATGGAGGGGAACACGAGGTCCATGGGAGGCAGCTCCTTTTTGCGATAGGCCAAGGCCCGCTGGACCTCCACCCTGCATCTCTTTTTGTGGTCAGGGTGCCCTACGACATACACGCGCCTCACTGGGGAGGGCAGAGCTGCAATGTACCGACCCAAGCCACCAGCCACACCAGCGGTACTGAGGTAGCTGCCGGGCTTGGGATAGACCTTGTGGATCGCCGCCGAAGCGTTGCGGCGCGTGATCTGTGCATACGTCACCGTACGGCTCGGATCTGCCGCGGACGGGACTGCGAGCGCGTCGGCCGTGATCGCGTAGCTGCTGCCTACGTTGTAACTGAAACCCGTCAGCGTGTCGCCGATTTCCCACTGCACGTAGACGTTGAGCTCCGGGTTGGCCTGCACCAAATTCAGGATCGTGTGGGCCAAGCCCTCGTTGCTGTGCCCGGGCCAGATCCGGCCCGGCATGAAGCTGATCGGGCGCGGCCCCACGTGCGTCCCGGTTCCCAGCGAAAAGGCGATGACCACATCGGGCCCCGGTTCCACATCGACCACGTCGGGCACCCACTCTACAACCTGTCGCATTAGTCGTCCCAACACCTGCCTTATGCATTCCGGCTGCCCAGAGCGCTGCACAAACGCCTCCAATAGCTCGCCCCGGTCCTTCACGAGCGCCTTCATGGCATCCGCTATGCTCTGCCCGGGGGAAATATAGGGGACGTAATACTCCAAGCCCTTGAAAGGGTCGGGAGCAGGAGGGGGGGCTGAGGGCGAGATGGGCCGCTCTGGGCAGCCGGACCAGTGCTTGAATCGCTTGTGCACCTCCCAATATGTCGCCGAGAGTCCAAGGGTGAAGTTGCGGGGCCAACACACCAGGCTGTCCGTCATGCGCAGTAAAAAGGGACCCAAGTATTGGTCCTCCCCGTGACCATGGGTGGCAGCAAGGCCCTCCAGGTCCCCTGACTTTCCATCAATGAGGGACCAAAACTGCAAAACTGACTCTGGTGCCGCGGTCTTGTGGGCGGCGGGGTTCGGCTGCGCACCAGAGTCCATTGTAGCATCATTGCTCAGTGCCGCTTCAGCACGAGACGCAACAGCAGCAGAAGCGCCACTAGAGCCACGGCTCAGGTTTGAGTGTTGGTTCCGGTTGATGTTAGTGCTCCCGTGTTTGTCGATACTGGCGGTGCCATGGGGCGCCCGTCCCGTGCGAGATTGCACTCCGGATGCAAGATCGTTGGTCAAGTGCTTGTGTGGAAACGGCGGGAGCAGCAGTAGTAAGCATAAGGAGAGTAGCACAAGGGCTCCCAACCCATGAGCAATCCGCTTTCGCTGTTGCACAGGTCTTGGCATCCCCCAACGAACATGCCTCGTGGTGACAAGGTGCGGGACAAAATATGTACCTTTCCAACAAGAAGCACCTGGGACGCAACGTGGGAGCATTCGTGGTTGGCAGACCTCGGGATGGTCCCGAGAAGAGGCGGGAGGAGCTTGGAAGGGCTCGGGGAGCTGGGAGCAACCTGCCGCGTTGCATGGTACGTGGTACATACACTACCAGCGAACAATGGCGACCAAGCGAAATTGGGGGGGATTTGGCGAAGACGGCCATTATGGACGAACGGCGACTCAAACCCATCAACACGGTTGCAAGAATGTTGGCGTTAGAGGTACTTGGAGTTGGAGGTGGAGCATGCCACAAAAAAACTTGTCGGTTTCTTTAACCCTGGCGTACGCAGTAAACCAAACGAATCTCAACTCGGTGTGCTTGCCACAAGCACCCCAACGCACCGACAAATGTTTAAATGAGCATCATTTAGTTCTACTGTTTTTCGCAAAGCTCAAAACACAAGAGTTTCATTACTCTAGACAAACCTTTCGACGCCCGCATGGGTGCCATCACCATCCGAGTCCCGCACGATGGATGGTATATTCATTCGTCTATTAAGATCAACAATTGTGGGATGATGCGTACCCATTTATCCCGCAAATTTTGCATTCCGCAATTGGGTTTGGCATCGAAAACTTGCATTTTTCATCAGCCAACTCGAGGTCTGTGACGTCCACATTCATTGCCGTCAACGGACGTGCCTCTCACTTCACGGGTAGTTCCGTACACATGGGCAAGGAGTAACACAATGCCGGCGATCATCGGGCCGGCACCTGCCGAGAAAATCCGCTGTAGCAAGCAATATCAACGGTTGAAACCTAATGGGCAATCCAACCCCGTTCACGGCAAGCCGCACAGAGGGGGAAAGGATGATGTGCCCAAAGCGTACTTGGGGATGGCCGTGACGGCGCACAACGGTCATGCACCATGGGCAGCGGGTGCGGGATGGAACGTTGGTGGCGCACAACAATTGCACTATCTTTGTAAGTGGCAAGAAATGGAAGCTTCCATGGCCATACGGCCAAAGTGGGACGTTCTGAAATGAGATGCTAAAGCACGTGTTGGGCTTGGATTGGGCTTGGGGTTTGGCCCAACCCCCTTGGCCCCTTCTACGAGCAACGACAGAACTGACGAACTACATAGGAGTTGCATAACATGATCTCATCAAATGTATGAAAGTCAAGAGTCGTGCAAGCCCATCCATATCACATGGATTGTGAGCCTATCCCTATTAGCAGCCCTTAATGGTGTTGATGTTTGGGGAGAGAGTCACCGACAATCTGAGAACTAGGGGGGATGGGGTCCCGGCGATTCCCTTCTCAATTCCGTCATCGGCATCGCTGGAACCTGAAAACTACCTCTTTGGCTGGAACTTTGCTCTTTTTGGCCTTGCGTTTGCCTGCGTCTAAGACGCGGAATCAATAGATCAGCTCAATCCAAATATAATCGGTCAGTCGAGAGGTGGTAGTTGACAATTGTGTTAGCGATGGGTTGGGACCTAGTGGTCATGTTGCCTTCCTCTGTTTCGGCATGATGTGGCTCCATGTAGAGTTGGATGTTTTCATCGTAACCTTGTATGCCCAAAACCGCTCGATGGGAAGTTTCTATTTTTTCTTGATCATTGCGATCGTGGCTTTCATCCGTTGCTCCAAAAAAAATTGCCCTTGCGCGAAAAAGGCATGGCGCACCAAGAGGTTTCGTGCTGGGTTGGATCTCTTGAAGGGCCTTCCCACACCCATTCCTCACCCTGTTCGCTCTTGAACACATACCGGCACATAGTGCACCGGCCGGGGGAATTGGTAAAAGAAGGTTGGTGTGTATCAGGGTCGGTGTTCAGACGCTGCTCCCTATGCTCTGCATAAGACAAGAAATGGTCCGGGTTTTCACAACAAGGCGGTCTACAACCGCTTGAGCCCGAAGTCTGGGTCCCTCTTTGAAGGAGCAGTTGTGGTCTTTGTCTAGTGCATGTGTCTTTGGCTGCGCGTGTTCATGGGTGCAGGAGGTGTACGTATGCGTCCGCCGACCTGGGTTGGAGGGAGGGACCGGTTTGTGGGGTGGGGGGGGTCCGGCCATTCCGATTCTCAACCGAACTCTCAATCGGCTTGGCCTGTGCGACGATCCCCGCGCTTGCGCGACTACCACCACCAAAATCAACCCAGGGGAAGACAACACACAAAAGGCGACCCGACAAGATGATGAGCCGTGGAGAGTATGTTTGCTGAGAAGGAAGAAAATGCTAGTGAGATATGAATGCACAGTACGACAATGGCGCATTGCGTTACTGCAGAGCCAAGAGTAACCGGGCGAGGAGAGCCCTGAAGAAATTTGAACCCAAGATCTTCGAAAATCCGAAGTCGTGTTTGTTTTTGAAAGGCAACAAGACAAGCGACCTCGTGAATCACGTTATGACAGATCTGGTGTGATCATATTGCACTGGGAATGTGTTGGAAGGTGGCACGCCGAAGAGCACCTAAGGAGCGGTTTTGAGGGCATAAGGCCAAAGGAGAGCATTTTGAGAACTCGCACCTCAATGCATGGTGAGCATTTTCCACGTTTGCCCCGGAGGAGTAATTTGGAAAATGAAACTGAAAGATGTCGGGCTTAACGTTCGCTTGCGCTACAACACCTCTCTTCGGGTGTCTTGTGCTTTTGGGTTTTGGCCACTTCCTACTGGTGTGTTGTTAAGTTTGCTTCACGTTAGTTTGTTTTCAACTTCACCGAGAGGTGTGCTTAACGCGACCGGCTGTTCACCGTTACTTGTACTCTAGTACCAATTGAAACGACCATTCGCCACGAGATTTTGGAAGAACAATGACTTTTACCCGTTCGAACAGACCAAGAACCTTGAATTCTTGGGTTTCAAGAATGACACGAGGTATGACGTCTTTCATGTTGGTGACTGAAGAGGCCCGGTAGCATTGTTTCGTGCCCTCCCACCAATACACTCGAGCATTGGTGCATCGTAGCTAGAGCTCGTAGTCCACGGTCATCGATTGCTCATCGGAGGTCGCCAAATTATGGACGGAACACTGCAGCCCAAGTGCGCCTCCCATGTTGTAGTTTGTTTTGCTTCGGCAACCATCAAAAGAAGCGCCCACACAACATGACCTTCGGGAGGTTCTTCGATTGGCAAATGTTGGACATGCTGGAGCTTGGTGTTACCCATTATGAACCAATGCAATCTACCAAGGTGTGCCCAAGAGATTGGCCATTCCGCCCCCACCCTCTCGCTCGTAAAGCAAGTCACGGTGGCCTCCCTAGCTCACGTGACCGGCTTGCAACCCATCACATTTGAAGAATCGTCTGCCAAAAGGACAATCTTTTTGAAAGCCTCCTTAAAACCATGTGTCGATTGCTCAGCTGAGAACCACGACACTTGGGTGTTCCGCTCACCCGAACATGTTAAAAACTAGCTCGATACCCGAAGATTGGAAGTGGTGATTGCGCTTGCGTGCCCTGCTTGATAGACTTTGCACGTGAACTACCGCGGCGACCATGCCACACCACCCGTACACTGTTTCGAGCTTGTATGCGGGCCTCCAAGCGGTCATCCTTCGCGCTCTTGGAGTCTAGACGGTATTGGGTATTAGTGCCTCTTCTTGCGTGACCGAGTCGGGTGTGCGACTGCTCCGGGCTAGTGGAATGGAGGCTGGACTTATCATGGTCAAGTAAGATGACTCGATCACGTGTCTTCTAGGACGCTCGTTCCACATGTGCAATGCATCGTTGTAGGGCATCGGGTTCCAGCTCGGGAATAAGCCCATGATGTGTTTCTTGGGGAGCCATTTTGCAACCAACGTGGAATTGCAACGCGTCCAAAACATCTTCCTGGATTTCTTCCGAGGCAAGGAAGCCAGATGGGTGAATCTCCAAGGGCTAGATCGCATCATCGCTATCACTGCCCAACCTCCTCAAGGGAAGAAGAAAGACATCTCGTATGCCACCCTCCATCCCGGGTCGGGTTGGTGTTTAAAGTGAGACCATCGCTCTTCAATTAGATAGGCGCTAGACAAGGGCCATCATACTTTTTGCCCCAAACGCCAAACCATTCCACGAGCCGCACACAACGCTTTGAGGGGTGAACCACAATGACACCACTCCACTGGAATATGTTTGCCGCACCCCTCCCCATTTCCTCGCTAAGGTTGGCAATGCAGGACCATCACAAGGGGTCTTTTGGGACATGGCCGTCTTCCTTCGTGGCCCACATGCCTGAGTCTTGAAACCTACGTTGAAAGAAACTCGTCTCAACAAAACAACAACGCCACTTGATGAGACCTATGTGGTTGTCCTTTGTGATTGATGAAGCAACACAGCAAGCGGGCTCTTGGGATCGCATTCTTCCCTTTCTGTGGGTCTATAGGAAGAAGAGGTGGGTTTGTGTGTGGGAAGAGGTGTGTCGTGCGCAATGAGAGGGGAGACAAAGGGGAAGCGCGGCGTCTTGAGAGTGGCTATGCCGATGATGATGGTGATGATGATGATGTTCAGCCTGAACATTCCTTTGATGAAGGTGGTGATAGTGCGCAAGACTCTGATGTGAGCTCGGATTCAGAATCGAAATATTTTCCTTGCGTGCCAACTTTTCCATGGTGGGCAAGCCTAATTTTGGAAGTCTATTTCTCTTGGCCCTCATGGCACCCCACCTTCAATACCCTCACGACCCTGTACTGCCCAGGCTGGACGTAGACCTCGGGCACAGACATCGTATTCCCCCTTTGTCCAAGGTACGCTTTGATTATTTCGGCACCGCACTTTTTTTGGTGCCACTTTCGGGGTCACTATTAGGGGCCACCTTTTTTTTTTTTGGAATCTTCCCTACCACGCAGCCCCCCCCCCCTCCCCAACACGACCCCCCGTCCAATTCAGGCCTGGAGTAGGCTTGTCCATCCACCCCATTTATCTTTTGCATTTTGTCCACAGTTTAGAGGTGCCTGTGCCCCCCCAACCCCGCGCTGTCCAAAGTCTCACCACCCCATCCCCATCTGCAAGTGCAGAAATTTGCAAATTGCAAGAGCAGGTCTTTTACAGAATTTGCACTTTTGCAGTTCCCACATGGTAGGGGAACTGGGTTAGGGGTGGGGTTGTTGTTGATTGCAACTCGGCAAGGCACGCAATTGGCCAGAATTTTGAGGGTGAGAATGTTTGCTCTCTCTCGGCCCAGGAGAGACACCACTCTCCGAGTGTTGACTTTCCACTTCTCCGTTGCATGACCATTTTTGCTTTGTTCTGCAGCATCATCACCACTGTCCAAATCAGGGCAAGCAGCATCATCTTGAATCTCATCCAATGTTGGCTGTGTGACAGCTTGTGGTTGCGTGCAGGAGGTGCCCATTAAAAAAAATCGCAACTGGCTGCAAACCACAGAAAAAGAAGTCTAGGCTGAACAAACATGCTGATGTTCACTGAAGGTTCAAGGCACCATGAATTTGGTTGCAAGGCATCCATACTGCTCAACATCCTCTGTATTTGTGGGGAGAGAGTTTTGAGTGGCAGCATTCTTGACACATTTCGCCTGTCTGCCCATTGTGCTCTGCTTGTGCCGACAGTGGAGGTGCTGGGGTGGCTGAACTGGGCCACATCGGGGTACAAGAGGAACCGGCCGTTCGACGCTGTGCTCCTCCGGCGGGACGGGGGGAACCGGGAGGTGCCCCCAGGGGGGTGGGTGGCCCAGGAGGACCACGAAAGGGTCCTCCGGGCCGTGATTCGGGCGGGATGGCCCGACCGGGAGCCGGGGTGGCCGGCCTTCCTGGAGGGGGGAGCGGTGCTCCGCGTCACGGACGCGGAGGCCAATGTCTGGCTGCCCCGGGCCCTGCGCGCCGCCCTCATCCACTGGCGCTACCGCCCAAGGAACCCGCCGCCACCGCAGCCCCAGCCACCACATAAGCGGAAGCGCAGGTGACGGCGGGACACATGTTGGCTGTGTGACAGCTTGTGGTTGCGTGCAGGAGGTGCCCATTAAAAAAATTTATACAGTGTATCTGTGCAAAATTTGAAACGATTTTGCAGGATTTTGCAGATTTTTGTCTTGCAAATGGCAGAGTGTGATAAGGAGAATCTTCCACCTCTGTCTCCGTCCCCATCCAATGCCGTCCCCATCTCCAGACATCGCCATCCCTACCCACAAGCCCCCTGCCCTCTGCCATGTCTTCCCTTTTCTCTGGTCCGTTCTTCTTTCTGCACAGAGTCAATGAGGCAACAGGGTTCAAGTTGCAGTTCAGACAATATGCAGTCGTTTACAAGAAATCGACCAAGGGGGGAGCGGTATGCGTGCCGGGCTCGCTCAGGGCTCCCGCAAGCTCCAACGCTGGTTGCGTGCTTTTGTGTTCTGTCCATCACACAGGGTCCCATTGGTCATTTGCTGGCACACTAGTGTGACTCGAAGGCGACAAACGGGGCATAGGTTACGGGGAATGTCAAGAGCTCAGACTCACATTTGTACAATTGATCTGCAGTTGCCTGCGGTTGAATTGAAGCTTGTGGGGCCTTCTATCGACTGGGTGGTGCGGCGGACAAGAATGGCAGACACTGACAACTTCAGGAGAGCGGTCTACATTGGCAAGTCAAAGCTCAGAGTCAACAAGTTGGGCAAAAATCTCAGCAAAGGTATGGGGGAAAGGCAGGCCCCCAGGCCCTGCAGGCGACGGGGCGAAGGGATTGTGCAGCGGGACAGCATTGTAGTGTCGCAGAGGGCGTGAATATGGGCAGCACACGTGTCCGGTACTTGCGTGTGGCAGGATGGTATGCGGCCGACCTCAACAACTCTCATGATCATATCTACACCCCTGTACCATCCTCTCCAATTTCAGACAACCCTCTATAACCTGCTAATTAGTGACGTTTTATCATTACCATCCCTCTACAACCTTCACCACTCACAGTTCCGCCGGATTTGCCACCTCATTGGACGAGGCGCACGGGGGCTGGGGGGGGAGATGTTTGGTGCTACCAAGGCGCATGGGGCGGGGGGGGGGGGGGGGATGGGGGCTTGGCATGTCGCCATGGTGTCCATGGGGCGGCGGGGGGGGGGGGCTACCGAGGCGCGCCCGGGGGGGGAGGGGTGGCTACACCCAAACAAAAACGCGCACCACAAGGAGAAGGCTGAGGGACTATTCAAACAAATAGGGAAGGCAAAGGACGGACTGCTAGACACAGAGGCCCGAAGACGGCACGACGCCGACATACAAAGAGGGGACAGGCGCCAACAACGGGAGGTACGCCACTGCAATAGGGGAGCTGCGACACACGACCACGGACAGGAGGGCAGAAGGCCAGGGGAACCAAACACGCTGACGATGCAACGACGCTTTGCATACGTGACCCTGGACTTCATGGAAGCACAATACACAAGTATAGTACGGGCCGCGAGTGGCAGCTGGCCCGCACACCGATGCCCAACATGACCAGGGGTGAGGTGTGGTACCTCATATGCCCAGGACTCACGATGCCGGTGGTCCGGGTGCGCATCGTGACCGTTGGTGTGTATACCTTGCAGTGTAGCTGCCACCCACATGGGGTGTGCTACACACATGGAGTGTGGCAACCAGTTGTGCACATAGACGGGGACCTACCAGGAGAGAACGTCCTGGTCTCACAACCGGGCAGATTGCTGCCCACTGATTGCCTAGCGAAGTTAATTGCGGCAGCCTCCCGGAGGAGTTGAGGGGTTCAGTACAACGGCCAGGCACGCAAATCCGATAGAATGCAGCACAGTGCAGCGCAATGCACATTAGAACGGCACAGGGCAATAGGACGCCCAAGCACACAGAGCTGATAGAGGCACACAAAGGAGATCAGCACACAAACCTCGTAGGCAGGCCCCAGGGGCTCGGACTCGGCCCCGCCAATGGGTGGGCGGCCCTATCCAAGCGCTTCGGAGGTTACCCAACGGGGGGAGCGGCCCTGGCCGGGTAGCCGCGGCCGCCACGCCTCACGGAGGCAGCGTAGCGCACAACGCGGGGGCAGCGTGGCACACAACGCAGCGCAGCAGACCAAAGCCGGCAGAGGCACACAATGAAACGCGCCAGCACACGACAACACACAGCACACAGTACAGCAGAGCAAAGCAAAGTAGTGTACCGCAACAACAGCGGCGGACAGCCACACCACCCGCCGCAAGCACCAACACTAGCCCAACACCCAACACCCAAGGTGGGGGCTAGACCCACCACACGGGCACTTCACCCACACACAGCCACCGCCACGCGGTTGTCCATTGGACAGCGACCTAAAACATGTACTGCTCGCGAGTAGCCAAGTTCTGTCACCAGGGTCTAGTGCAGGGGCCTTGGGCACGCTTATGAGACACAGCGTCCAAACCATTGGTGGTCACTGCACACGACCAACCAGGGGGTGACACGAGTCCCTAGCTCCGAGGCGTGGACAGCCCGGAGTGAAGTCCTCAAACGGGGAGCCCCTCGGCAGCCCAGAAAGCAAAAAAGCAACAATGCACCACATTCACCCCAGAACAACCCCAACAAACACCAGTGACAGCTCAGTTTGTAGATTTGGAGACATGTGCAAAAGTGCCCGGTGCCCCTCGTACCACCCAACTGCAAGCGGGACAACCCGACAGCCACAATGGGATGCAGGGAGCGACATGCTGCCCCCCCCGGCACTGCACACCAGCAGCAATGAGCGTGCCAGCAGAGGCACAGGGCCGCCCCACACACGGCAGTGAGACGAGCCCCAACAGGACACACAACAATACACAAGGGAACCATGAGGTGCGAGCACTGCAGCAACCACCAAATGCGGCACACGCCGAGAGAGCCATCAGCAACCCCCCCCCCCTCCCTCTACAAGGTGCCCACGTACTCCACCTCCGCCGGGAGGTGCCCGCCACAGGGGTGGCAACAGGGCCGTGACCAGCCAACTGCGCGCGGGACAGTCCACGTCGTACGGAGATGCGAAACCCTCGTACAGGGGGGCAGGCAGGTGGGACAGGAGGGGGTGCGCGACAGGGGCACCCAGGAGCGCCAACAGACAGGGGGAGGAGCAACACAGACACACAGAACGCGGGAGCCACACCAGGAGGGACAAGGGCGAGCACAGCAAACAAGGAGGAGGGGCACAGCAAAGCAGGAGAGGCAACCAGAACAGCGGGAACAGGGAACCAGAAAGGAGCAGATGGCAGAGCGTGCGCATGGGAGGCAGCGACAATAAAGGGGATGGTTTGGCCAGCCAGCCCCGTTGCTAGCCGTGTGCCAGGGCAACCCCTGCTCAACCGGCATCAGGTGGGGGGTGTCTCCCGCAGCCCAGATGGGCTGTTTGCGCAACAGGAGCGGGAGCCCATCAGGGGCAGACCGGCCGTCAGGGGGAAAAGGACATATGGTGGACGGCCGGGACAGCGTGTGGTGGAACAGGGCACCTGGGCCTCACGCACACAGAAACACAGCGAGGCAGGCTACGGACGGCCTGTGGACAGAGGCGTGTGGACAGCAAAAACAGTCAAACGACTCCGGCAACAACCAGCACATACGCCAGTAGCTCAATACGCCAATTATTGGGCGCCGCTGACGCGCAAACGGCCCACCATGCCACATTCAGCACAGCCCCAACACACCAACTACCGGGCTCCACGAACGCGGAAACGACACCGGCAAGAGCACCGGCCGCAGCGGCCGACAGAAAGCAGCAACCCAACGCAACATGCGAAGGGAAGAACGGGTGACTGTCCAGGGGCCCATAAAGGAGCAACAACCAGACGGAATGTCACACAGGGGGTTTGGCACACGGGCACGGCGGTCAGACACTGTCTGCCCCCCAAGTAGGCACTGTCGGCATATTGTAGACGCGAAGTGACAAATATGGGAAGGGGGCCAAAGGAAGGCAAGGAAGGCGCATAGGGGTCTTGAGCGAAGCAAGCGAGGAAGACGCACAGGGGGGGGGGGTTTCGCGAAATTGGTGGATTTGGCGCACAGGGGGGGTCGGCGCCAACGAGGCGCACGGGGGGGGGGGGGGTGGCACTAACAAGCGCGCGCCACGCCCGATTTCCGCTCGTGAAACGAGACGCGTGAATCCCGCGAAACACTCTCACCATCCCTCTGCACCCCTGTGGATCCTCCCCAAATCTCTGCCACCCTGGTGCTTTCAATCGTCACTTGCCTCAGTGTTTAACGTGGTCAGGGGATCTGCACCGCCTCCGTGGATCTGCCAGCAGGTGTGCATTTGTTTTTGCAGATGATATGGGCGATTTGCGCGGGCAAATCCATGTGGGAGAGACGGACATGGCCCAGCTGGCTCTGCGGAAGTTCAAGGCCCACAAAGGTGCGTGCAAGTCGGCTGATGCATAGCATTGCAGGACCCTGACTACGTGACAGTCGGCGTTGTTTCAGTTTCCTCTTGTTGACGATGTGGGCACTGACGCCCGGGGGTAGGCGTTGCATCCAAAAAGTGTATTTGATCCATGTGCTCGGTGCTTGCTGCTCTCTTGACGCAATCATGACCAGTTTGCCTCCCCATAAACGATCAAGAGATTGTCACTCCAGAGGAAGAGAAGAGCTACGAACATCATACAGCAGGCCATTTTTGGTGATGTTAAGAGTGATGTGCAAAACAAATCGCGTTTTGCCCATTTGATTTGCACTTCTATTGTTATTTTGTTTTTGCAACACTATTCAAACGACGAGGTTTTACATATCTGCAATGAGAATGTTTTCGGGATATGCGAGTTATCTCAGGGAACTCCCAGATTTCTCTGAAATTCGTCTACAACGGTTCTTGGGGAAACAATATTCCCATGAGGATGCGTTGCATGCTGTCTTACAGTGGCCAAGAAGAGGGCCAGAGACGAGGAGAGGGCGGCCAGAGCAGCAGAAGAGGAACAGAACTTGGACGTGGACGTCGAAGAAGACAAGCCTGCTCCCAAAAAGCGCAGGAAGGCTCAAGCAGAAGAGGAAGCCAACCCTTATTTGGACCGTCAGGCGATCAAGCCCTCGTTAATGTATGCCTGGGATGTGCTGGGGCTTGACGTACCTTGGGACCGATTTTAGAGACATGTGAAGGGCGGGAGAGTGGCTCGCGAGGGATTGCTGTTACGCGCACGCGCGCGCGCGAGAGAGGGAGGGAGAGAGAGAATTGTCAGGGCTCTGAGAGGGCCGCCTAGTGCCAGCTGGGGCTGTTTCTGTGGCGGCACTTTTGGTTGAGAAAAATTCGCCATGACCTGCACCTCTAAATGATCAATGGGGGACATGTTGATGTATCTTTCACGGGGGACCTAGATGCCTCGTCCGACGGAGGAAGCGGAGATCCACCACCTGGGTCTGAGCGGTGATTGGGTGGTCCCTGGAACCCTGCTGGATCTGCACATGCCCCTAACGGAACTGAACCAGCCCTGGCATCCCTCTGTGCTTGCATATCGATGTTCATTGATGTTTGTTTGGACCTGGGTCAACAAGGTGTTGAACACTGATATTTGGCTCCAGTCAATTTCCATTGCCTCCAGTGAAGAACGTTCAGATGTGTGTCTGTGTCTTCGAATGTGTGTCTGTGTCAGATGGGTGTGTTAGTGGATTGCATGTCTGTCAGATGCATTCAGATGCGGTGTGGTATTTGATTGTACGTCTGTGTGAGAGTAGGTCCGTGTCAAATGGGGTGTGATATTCGATTGTGTGTTTGTGCCAGATGAGTTGTGCTACTCGATTGTATGTCAGTGTCAGATGAGGTGTGATACCTCTGTGTCAGATGGGGGGGTGGTATTCGATTCAATGTCTGTGTCAGACAAGTTGTGGTTCTGGATTCAATCCAACACAGAAATATAAGCGAACACTACACTACACCTGGCACAATGAATACCACACACCATGGGACACAGACATATGAATGAATTCCACGGCATTTTTTCAGCCATTTTTGGGGTGTCGGCGTTTTTGGCGTTTTTAGTGACCTTGGCGTTACCCCCTAGAGCGGTGGGATTGGACCCGTTGTGATAGTATACCCGTGCTGCGATGTAAAAGGACTTTTTTTTAGCTCCGGTCATATCCCGTTTGACCCCATCTTGGGGTACACGCGCTCACAGTGAATAGTGTCGGGAAGACAGAAAAGGGTGGGGCCTGCTGCCCCCGCCCCCTGATTCAGAAGCCTCTGGCTCTGTAACAACCCCATTGCACGTAGTGACATGGGCCAACACAAGCTTGTCGCACAGAACTGGACACCCTTTGTACAACACTGGAACACCCCAACCAGCCTTTATGACCCCCCAACAGCGGGTGACACCAGTTGTAAGACACGGTATCCGACCAGCTTTTGTGGCTTGGACTGGAGTGTCGTGGCACGCTGGCGCATTGCTGCAGTCGCTCCATCTATGAATTGCACTGCAGTTTCTCATGGTACACTGGCCCTGCTTTCACGTGACGCAGGTTGGGCCTGAAGTGGTCTGATAGCCCAATCCAGAGGGCTACCAGTATCGCACCAGAATGCCGAAACTTTGGAGAGAGGGGGGGGGGAGGGGGGGGCAGACTTTGGGGGTACCAGGACAACACGCGGAGGGGTAGAACAATTGGGCCTCACGCACACAGAAGCGCGAGACATGTGGTGGACGACCTGAACGTGGAGGGAAGTGGGCAGTGAAAACCTTAAAACGACCCCTGCAGCAACCAGCACAACCCCAGTATGCCAACCACTGGGCCCCGCTAACACGGAAACGACACCACAGGGAACACAGGCCGCAGCAGCTGTCGGAAAGCATTGACCCGACGCAGCACGCGAAGGGAAGAACGGGTGACTGTCCACAGCCCCGTAACGAAACAGCAACCCTCCGGAGTGTCACACAGGGGGATCTGCACTGGCACTTGTCCCACACCTACGCCACATAAACCAGCCCCCTTTCGACTGGCAGTATTGTGAAAACCTTGCGGGGCTCCTGGTATCCGACATCGGAGACGCCTTCTCTGCCACTCCGTGATGTCCTCTGTAATATGCAGCCCATTTCCAACTGACTCAGGAATTTCCCTGCTTTGGCAGAAACTGCATGAGCATTGGCATTTCTTCCCATGGAGGCTTCTTACACGGAACCACCACTGCAGTAAGCAACAGAAAGTGCAGAGGCACACTAATCTTTACTTTCCATTGAATCCTGATGCACAGCAGGCAGCCGCAGGTCACGCCGCTACATTGTTCTGGAGGGGTTCATGGTGCAATTCATGTTTGTGGCTTGATCCCAAACCTTCACACTCGCATTCATTTTCAGGGTGAAGAAGGATTCCTCGGAGCGATCACTGTTTGCCAAAGCAAACAGGAAGAAGATCACACCAGGCATCATGTAAGGATCAATGCACAGGGTCCTAGTGTAGATGTTGCCAGAGTCGAGGCCAAGGCTGAGGTGCCGGTGCGGGTGCGTGCAGGTGCACGTACGGGTTCAGGCTCAGGGAAGACGGAG
Source organism: Eutreptiella sp. 'Long Island Sound 2002' (assembly GCA_964036045.1). Lineage (NCBI taxonomy): Eukaryota > Euglenozoa > Euglenophyceae > Eutreptiales > Eutreptiaceae > Eutreptiella > Eutreptiella sp. 'Long Island Sound 2002'. The sequence continues at coordinate 33,536,793 of OZ038397.1, forward strand.
TGGGCTAGGGAATATGCAGACATGGGGATAGCATTTGGCATGATCAATGTTCACACATTGGCGCCTGCACAGCGCAATAAGATGGTGGCGTGGGGAGATTCATTTGCAGACCTTGTTTCAAAGCATTGTGTGGCCCCTGCTGAGTCAAAGTGTGACTCAGTGCCATGCTGTAGGGTTAAAGTCCGGCGTTGTCCAGTTGTCATGTGGTTTTGGTGTTGTATCCCGCACCCCTTCCCAAGAATGACAACAGCCAGAGTATTTTTAAATGGATGTGATTTGGAGAGGTGAGGTGTGGGTGAGGGGAGGGCCGCAGCAAGGCTCAGTTTTGTTTGATCACTCGGTACAGCACTTCTATTCGGGTTGCGCCACGGCCTGTGACTGAGTTGGCCGACAGCAGTGGTGGTTGGCGGTTAAATGATAATGGGTACTAATCAGGCGGCGCGTTGTTGAATGAAGGATAGCTGTGCTGCATCGACGCTTTTTTTAATACCCAGGGCTCATGTGCCCATTTTAAACTGGGGTGCAAGATTCAGCCGAATAGCAGGAGGTTCCGACTGCTCAGCTCTTATATAAGACCCTGAAGACTACTGTTTCTAAGATCAGGGTCAGAGATAAATGTGTGGATCATGTTTGGCGATTTCTCCCAAAACAGGCATTTGGCCTGTGAAACCAAACCCAGCACTCATGGAGTGTGGGGTGAAGTGTGTGCGTCGAGAGATGCTTGCAGAACCCCTCTTCAGAACCTGTTATGAAGCCAGGCCAGGGTCAGAGGAGCTTATCAGGTTTGTGTGTGCTTTTGTGTACGAGTGCCTGTGCGTGCGCTTTTGTGAGTTTTCGACCGTTGTCAACGGTGGTCTTACCCGGATCAGTTGTCTTTTCAGGAGGTGGCAGTGGCGGTATTTGTGTTCGTGCAGTGAAGTTGTCAGTGCAATTTATCCAATGATGACACAATCCATCTTTTTGACCCTTTTTTTTGTCTGCTCATTCAGAGCCTCGCGAGATGTTTTATTCTGGAGACCCCATCTAGTTTCAGTCAAGGGGTTGGATTTGGGTTTGAGGTGGCATGCCTCATGTGCATAATTTACGCCTTACATTTTTTTCCTGTTCAGAGAGTTTCTTGTGACTGTGCCTTTCAGCACGATGGCATGTGCCTGGGTTGTGGGTAAATATTGATTGAGAACAATCCCTGTCGGTGCTTGGAGCATTCAGTTTCAGGGAGCCGGAAACCTCCGTTTTGTGAGTGCAGCAGAGCACTCTCCCAGCTCACAGACGTCGGGGGCGGATTTTCAGGGGCAGAGCAAATCCAATATTTCATGGCAGAATACCACATCTTGCCCTATCTTTTGATAACCCATGATCAACAATTATCAATGTATTGGTGATTCTGATGAATTTGACAGAAGTTTGGTTGGCATTGTCAAATTGCATGGAAGGTTGTCTCAGGGTGCAGTAGATTATGCTCAGGAATTGTTGGGTCTTTAATGGCATGTATACCCCCCCCCCTTTGCGACCCCCCCCCCCAGCGCGCGACGGTCTCCTGGAGGGGGGGGGGTCACCAAATGATGCCCCCCCTCCCCCCTACCCCGAATTCTAATATAACCTGAAGAAAATTTTTCTTCGGTTCCTTCAGCGCCGAGTATTTCCTATGCTTTTTGGGCCAAGTGACGGTCTCCCGGGTGGGGGGGGGATTGCAAAGGGGGGGGGGGGGGCTAGGGCCCTTGCATGCAAGTTTCTTCGGTTGTTGGAACATCTCCGTTCGTTTCCAGTGCAGGTACCTCAGGGGGTAGATGTTGCAGGGGGTCTTTGGTCGAGCCCCTCTCCCCAATATTCATGCCCCCAAGTACATCAAATGCCCCCCCCTATTTCTTCAAGAATTCCAATCGTGAGCCACAAAGTGCCTGGTGTTGTTGTTGTTTTTTGTCTGGCTGCAGCACAGCTCAAATTAATTTGCATTTGGCTGCAGTTGTGAGTGGGTAGAATGGGATATATGGGCAGGTGTGACAATTTTGTTAAACCCCCCCCCCCATTTTTTCTGCTTTTTTCATTTGTTACATCGCTTCCTTCCCCTTGTCAACACCATCCTCAGCCAAGCTCTTTTCAAATGGTTGCCTTGTTTTTACATGTGTGGTCAAAAGATAGAATGCAAGGATTTTCTGCTACTTTTGGTGGAGGGTAATATTGATGCATTGATAGATCCTTTTCACTTGAGCTGCAAGTGGCTTCAAAACAGCTACACAGCAGTTTTGAGGTTTCATCTCCAACCTGGTGCAGTTGTTCAAGAAGTGTCAATTGGTTGTGTGTTTAATGTGTTGTCAACAATTGTATGGCCAAAAAGTTTGCGGTGTTTCATGCTGCACCCCGAAATCCCAGCAATCAAGTTGCATTGTGTTTTGCTGAAGTGCCCCCGTGATACCTCAACCACGAACAACAATTAGTTTGCAAAGAAGCCTGCGGTTCAATCCATATCTGATTTGCCAATTTCATTGTGATTCACCATGTTTTTGTTGTTGGAAGATCAAAAGTGCTGTTGGTATTCAAGCAGAGAAATATTGTCGTGTGCTGATTTTGTGTATGTATTTGGGAGACAATGGGAATGCTTCTTTGCAGCGCGCAGCTTGGGTAATTATCCTAGAATACAAGCGGAATAGTGCCCAGGGTTTGGAAATGGTTTTACCAATTAATCGGAATGCCCGGCTATCGGCAATAATTGGAGGATATTTTCAAAACAATTGGCACAACCAGTGTTTTCCAGAACTAATGCAAAACAATTTATTGGAGTGGGTATTCATCGTTGTGAATGTGTTCAGTAACAACCTGTGTCCCAATTTGGCACCAAAAACTAGGCATCGTCTCGACAAACCCCATTAAACTGGGAAGTGCAACTTTGTACGTCATGTTTAGCCTTTTGCCCCGCCTTGTAGGGCCTCGGTTGTGACATTTTTGGTTAGTAGGAAACAAATAATCGGAAATACCGTTTATTTTGAATGCCAATAATCGAGAAAAACCGGTTTTTTTCAATAGTAACATATTCCAAACTTTATTGGTGCGGCACACAAACACACATTTTCTAAACACCATTTAGCCCGAACACGGCATTTTTCTTCTACTTTGGGGCTTCTTTTTTCACAAATAGTGCATTTGATTCCATAACCAATGTGGTATGGTAGTGGTCATGTAGCCACTTCCGAATTCATTTTGATTCTACATCCAGCCCAGTGTCCAAACCCAAAACCGCGTGCACCCAAACCTAAACCACCCCCAAGGCAGCCGTCGCAGAGCAACGGGACTAGGCACTATGTTGGTGTCTGGAGTTAAGGAGAGTAGGGTTACATTTCCCTCTCCTTATTGCAATTCAATTGCCATCTCTTTCATACCTAGTCTAGACCAAGTACCGAAACTTTTTTTGTGTCGTTATAGATTTCTAAGACACCGCACCCTCATGTTAATTCCCTTTTCCATGGCACCTGCGGTGCTTGAGGAAGCGGTCCCAATGTAAAATCTTTCATGTGGAACTGTTACAAGGACAAATTAAAAAAAGCCAATTTCATGTACCATTGTGCTTTTGGTGTCAAAATCGGAAAATCATGAAAACAAACGACAACAATAATTGGACACAGTGGGTCATATGGATAAAACATTTTTTGCCCATTTTTAAGCAGTCCGATTCATTGGTTTGATCAAAGTTTCAAAATATCTTGTTATAACGATCATTTTCAACATTACCCCCGATAATTTCTGATAATGAATTTTCTCGATTCATTGGTAAAGCCAGTTTCAAAACCTAGAGGAATCAGAGTTCAACAAAACTTCAATGCAGTTTGCAAGTTTTAGCAGTGGGAACCACCGTTGCAGTTAGGTGACCTAATCCATACGAGGTGGGTGGATAGTTCTTCGTAGGGAATGAGGCTCCAATTAAAAATAGACGAAGGTCCGATTATAGTTTCTTTAGACCATGTTTGCTCTCAAGAGCAGTTTTATATTGACATGCTACTTCTAATGGAGGCTCCGATGTGGGATTTTTCTTTTAGGGAGCCTGAGAGGGTCCCAAGGGATGGGCAATTGTGAACCTAACTGTCCTGCCGGGCGGGTTTTCACACCCTTGCAAACCAACATTTTCCCTAGTTTTCAGTGAATTACATCCTTAACAAAATCCTTTCTACTTTTTAGTATTCGCTTTTTCCAAACAATGTGGTGCATTTCATTTTGTAATGATGACTTTCAGAACTTCAGAGGCTATTCGTTTTTGTTTGTCCAAATCTCTATAGCATATCTAATCTTTGATACTTTGTTTTCCTGCCACTTATAATCATCTAAGCAGCTCATGCTCTGTAAATGCAATTAATTAATTAATGAAACAAGTGACAAGTCGCCTCCTCGGCGACTTCCTTCAAATCCGCGTTTGACTGTCAGATGGTGCTTCAAGAATTGTTGCTTCATGAAGTGGTTAAAAAAAGCCTAATTGGAATTGGCTTTTTTTTTCTGGTGTTGCTTTGTGTGGGTGTTGTTGAAAGTTGTGCAAAATGAAATCCATGGAAATTCCTTGACTATGGTTGCAACAAATGCATGCCAACTAGCATTCGGTTGAGTGTGTTAGGAAAAATGTCAATCCGTTCCATATGTTAAAGAAAATGCCAGTCTAGCAATATCATTTTGCTAGTATTTTGTTGTATGTACGGCAAACAGAGTTCTGCATTATCACAGCTGTGTACATTTGTCGTGTTTTGGCGAAAACCCATTCCAAACCTGCATGGCACACCGGAATCAAAAGTCATACTGTACAATCGGTCCCCATTACCGAATTAGTAATCAAAAAACCGCTTCCACCAAGCATCCGGATACATATTACTCAATTTCATTTTACACACGTAACATTGTGCATTCTTGTCGGAACATGCGGTTTGCCAAGCAGTTGTAAAGTTACTTAAAACATTATCAGCGGAACCTCTTGGGGGGCATTGTCCGTAATGACTTGCATATACACATCGCGTGTGGCAAAATCTATGACAGGGCGCAAAACGGTAAGCTGTAAGAAATGCAGCATGGGAATAAAATCTATATGACGATCTAAAGCTCCGAGCAATTGTGTGTGACCCACGACACTGTACGCCGCATAGCCCAACAAAACCGTTGTAAGCTTCTTGGCTATCTTAGCGGCCCGGAAAAGCCCAACAACATTTTTGGCGAAAATATTGTGTGCCAAGAATGGCGGCTTCTTGGAAAAAGGACCGGAATTAGGCATGTGGTATTTTAGACAAAGAGCAATGTGCGGGAAACACGCGTGGCAGTTTGTTGCCCCATAAATTGTCCCTTTTCGATGCTAATGTGGCTGACTTTCTGGAGACCTTGTGATGGAATGGATGCGGTTCGTGGTACTGTGGCTTTTATTTTTTCACCTTGGCAGAAGATGTACCCAGGGGGGATCCTGCCATGTTGCACAGGTTGCCACTTATTGAGATAGGGAGAGGGAACACCTTGAGTGGTCAATGAGCCACTGTTTGGCTGTTTTGACACTGTGGTGTCGGCTCTCCTTTCTTTGAGTCGAGAAGTTGTGTGTGGAAAATCCTTTGGGGCACATTTATCTGGTGCAATAGAAAAAACTATACAGTGGCATGGGAAGCAGAGTTCTTACGAAAGTGAGTTTGTGTTTAGTGTTGGATTTGTTGCACCACAAATGCGACACAAACTGGCGGCAGTGTTGAGGCCATGAAGGTAGGTAGGTAGGTATCTTCAGGAGCTCGGGATGCCTCCTTTGACAATGCAGGAAGAAGGTCTTACCAAGGGGACATCCTGTCCCTCCCACTGCCCTACGTCAGGTGCCTCTTGAACCGCTCCCGCATGTGCTTGGGAAGGCATTTTCGCGGCCACCCGGTCCATGTGTCCCAGGTGGGAGGGTGTCCCCACATGTGTCCATGGGTAGGGCCACATGCCCCCTCCTTTGGGCGGCAGCTCTGGGGGCTGCCCAGCCGTGTGGAGTATCTCTCACCACAAGGGGTATTGCTCCCGCTTTTCTACGGTACGACCGCCTCACCCTTGTGGCTTGAATTGCGGGGCCACTCTGCTTGGCAGGCGACCCCCTCCTGGACTGTGTACCGGCTCGCCTGCCACCGGTTGCTTCCATGGCTCCGGGTGACGTTTGCCATGGTCCCCGATGCAGCTTGGCCGGGCTCGGACCAGTGGCCTTGGAGTACCGCTCCTGCCACTGGCCCGGTGGGTCGGCTGGGTCGTCCCAGTGCGTCCGACCCATGGGGCGTTGGTTCTTTCCTGTCCGTCGGCCGCCCTACCTCTGTGCGGTGTCCTGGGTCACTTCGCTCCTGTTCACCGGTGTGCCCGCGTGGTTTGTTGTGTTGCGTCTGCGGTGTCCTGGGCCACTTGGCTCCTGTTCAGCGGTGTGCCCACTCGGTGTGTTGTGTTGCGTGTGCGGTGTACCGGGCCACTTGGCTCCCGTTCACCGGTGTGCCCGCTGGGTGTGTTGTGTTGCGTGTGCGGTGTCCTGCGCCACTTGGCTCCTGTTCACCGGTGCGCTCGCTCGGTGCGTTGTGTTGCGTGTGCGGTGTCCTGGGCCACGTGGCTCTTGTTCACCGGTGTGCCCGCTCGCTGTGTTGTGTTGCGTGTGCGGTGTCCCGGGCCACTTGGCTCCTGTTCACCGGTGTGCCCGCGTGGTTTGTTGTGTTGCGTGTGCGGTGTCCTGGGCCACTTGGCTCCTGTCCACCGGTGTGCCCGCTCGGTGGGCTGTGTTACGTGTGCGGCGTCCTGGGCCACTTGGCTCCAGTTCCCCGGTGTACCCACGTGGTTTGTTGTGTTGCGTGTGCGGTGTCCTAGGCCACTTGGCTCCTGTTCGCCGGTGCGCCCGCCCGGTGTGTTGTGTTGCCTGTGCGGCGTCCGAGGCCACTTGGCTCCCGTTCACCGGTGTGCCCGCTGGGTGCGTTGTGTTGCGTGTGCGGTGTCCTGGGCCACTTGGCTCCTGTTCACCGGTGTGCCCGTTAGGTCCTTTGCTTTGCTTGTGCGGTGTCCTGGGCCACGTGGCTCCTGTTCACCGGTGTGCCCGCTGGGTGCGTTGCTTTGCGTTTGCGGTGTCCTGGGCCTCTTGGCTCCCGTTCACCGGTGTGCCCGCTCGGTGTGTTGTGTTGCGCGTGCGGCGTCTTGGTCCACTTGGCTCCTGTTCACCGGTGTGCCCGCTCGGTGTGTTGTGCTGTGTGTGCCGTGTCTTTGGCCACTTGGCTCCTGTTCACCGGTGTGCCCGTTCGGTGTGTTGTGTTTGGTGTGCGGTGTCCTGGGCCACTTGGCCCCTGTTCACCGGTGCGCCCGTTCCGTCCTTTGCTTTGCTTGTGCGGTGTCCTGGGCCACTTGGCTCCTGTTCACCGGTGTGCCTGCTCGGTGTGTTGTTGTTTTGCGTGTGTGGTGTTTTGGGCCACTTGGCTCCTGTTCACCGGTGTGCCCGCTCGGTGTGTTGCTTTGCGTGTGCGGTGTCCTGGGCCGCGTGGCTCCTGTTCACCGGTGCGCCCGCTCGGCTGTTGCATATGCGGGGCGTCGCTGCGGGGCGCTCACTCGTCCATCCGGACGGCCGCTGTTCATAGCCGGCAGGGGCTGGGTACCCTCCGGGCGCGCACTCGTCCATCCGGACGGCGGCTGTTCGTAGCCGGCAGGGGCTGGGTACCCTCCGGGCGCGCACTCGTCCATCCGGACGGCGGCTGGTGTTGCTTGAAACCTGTTCGTGTGCCGTGGTTCGTTGTGTGGTGTGCGCGCTCTCCGGGTTTGCGGCACCCGGCGGCCGTTGTTGCTTGGCACCTATCCGTGTGCCTTGGTTGTGGCCGGCGGCGTGCCTCTCTGGCGTGCCTCGTGGCCCCGCGTGGTGCGCCGCGCCTCGTCCGGTCCGGTCGCTCTCGGTGCTCCGATCGGTTTTCCCGACGCCGTGGTGCCTGTCCCCACCCCGGGGGCTTGCGCCCCCGGCTTTACTGGGTGGGTGCGCGGGGCACGCGGAGGCCGGCCGAGAACCGGGCTCATTGTGCCTGCCGCGGGCCCCCGCCGAGGCAGGGGCGCGGGGCGCGCTCCGCGTCGTACCCGTTCGGAGCCCCGCGATGGGGTTGTCCTTGGCGGGTCCCTCTGGCGTCGGTCTTGGGCTGCGTGCGCTGCGGTGGTTGGCGTGTGTGGACCCGGTCACTGACGCGTCTGGTTTCCCGTACCGTCCGTCGTTCGACGGGGGACTGGGCCGGTGCACCGGGGCTATTTCGTGTGGACGCCGACACCTCCCCTGCGGGTCGGAGGACGCCACGCCCGGGTCCCGTGCTTGTGTGCGTGTGCTCGTCCTTCGTGGCCAGGTCGGGCGGGCCGGCCTCCCAGGCGCGTTTTGGTGCGCCTCAACTTTTTCCTGTGGCCGCTTTGTCTTTCTGTTTTGCTCGGCCCCCTCCGGGCTGGGGTTGCCCCTTTCTTGGTCTTTTTTTTTTCTTTTGTTCTTTTCTGCGCGCCCCCTTTGTCTCTTGCTTTTTTTGGTTTCCGGCCCCGGGTGCCTTGGGCCTTGGCGCCTTGTTTTCCTTCCCCCCCCCCCGGCCTGTGTTTTTTTTTCTTTTTCTTTTCTTCCTTTCTTTTGCGCCCCCGTTGTCTCTGGCTTTCTTTGGTTTCCGGCCCCGGGTGCCCTGGGCCTTGGCGCCTTGTGTTGTTTGTTCTGTTGGACTTCTGCTTCTCGGCTCTCCGTGCGCTCTCGCCTCGCTTGTGTCTCTTGCCAGGCCGTTGGCTGCTCCTTGGTGGTTGCCCCCCCCCCCCCCCTCCCCTTTTGTGTCTCGCGGTTTTTGTCGCCGCCTGGTGCCTTGGGTTTTTTTTTCTCTTTTCTTCTTCCTTTTCCCTTCTGCGCCTCCGATGTCTCCGGCTTTCTCTGGTTTCCGGCCCCGGGTGCCGCGGGCCTTGGCGCTGTGTGTTGTTTGTTTTGTTGGCCTCCCGCTTCTCGGCTCTCCGTGCTTTTCCATGGCACCTGCGGTGCTTGAGGAAGCGGTCCCAATGTAAAATCTTTCATGTGGAACTGTTACAAGGACAAATTAAAAAAAGCCAATTTCATGTACCATTGTGCTTTTGGTGTCAAAATCGGAAAATCATGAAAACAAACGACAATAATAATTGGACACAATGGGTCAAAATGATATTGCTAGACTGGCATTTTCTTTAACATATGGAATGGAATGACATTTTTCCTAACACACTGAACCGAATGCTAGTTGGCATGCATTTGTTGCAACCATAGTCAAGGAATTTCCATGGATTTCATTTTGCACAACTTTCAACAACACCCACACAAAGCAACACCAGAAAACAAAGCCAATTCCAATTAGGCTTTTTTTAACCACTCCATGAAGCAACAATTCTTGAAGCACCATCTGACAGTCAAACGCGGATTTGAAGGAAGTCGCCGAGGAGGCGACTTGTCACTTGTTTCATTAATTAATTAATTGCATTTACAGAGCAAGAGCTGCTTAGATGATTATAAGTGGCAGGAAAACAAAGTATCAAAGATTAGATATGCTATAGAGATTTGGACAAACAAAAACGAATAGCCTCTGAAGTTCTGAAAGTCATCATTACAAAATGAAATGCACCACATTGTTTGGAAAAAGCGAATACTAAAAAGTAGAAAGGATTTTGTTAAGGATGTAATTCACTGAAAACTAGGGAAAATGTTGGTTTGCAAGGGTGTGAAAACCCGCCCGGCAGGACAGTTAGGTTCACAATTGCCCATCCCTTGGGACCCTCTCAGGCTCCCTAAAAGAAAAATCCCACATCGGAGCCTCCATTAGAAGTAGCATGTCAATATAAAACTGCTCTTGAGAGCAAACATGGTCTAAAGAAACTATAATCGGACCTTCGTCTATTTTTAATTGGAGCCTCATTCCCTACGAAGAACTATCCACCCACCTCGTATGGATTAGGTCACCTAACTGCAACGGTGGTTCCCACTGCTAAAACTTGCAAACTGCATTGAAGTTTTGTTGAACTCTGATTCCTCTAGGTTTTGAAACTGGCTTTACCAATGAATCGAGAAAATTCATTATCAGAAATTATCGGGGGTAATGTTGAAAATGATCGTTATAACGAGATATTTTGAAACTTTGATCAAACCAATGAATCGAACAGCTGTGTACATTTGTTGTATTTTGGCGAAAACCCATTCCAAACCTGCATGGCACACCGGAATCAAAAGTCATATTGTACAATCGATCCTCATTACCGAATTAGTAATCAAAAAACCGCTTCCACCAAGCATCCGGATACATATTACTCAATTTCATTTTACACACGTTAACATTGTGCATTCTTGTCGGAACATGCGGTTTGCCAAGCAGTTGTAAAGTTAATTAAAACATTATCAGCGGAACCTCTTGGGGGGCATTGTCCGTAATGACTTGCATATACACATCGCGTGTGGCAAAATCTATGATAGGGCGCACAACGGTAAGCTGTAAGAAATGCAGCATGGGAATAAAATGTATATGACGATCTAAAGCTCCGAGCAATTGTGTGTGACCCACGACACTGCACGCCGCATAGCCCAACAAAACCGTTGGGCCCGGAAAAGCCCAACAACATTTTTGGCGAAAATATTGTGTGCCAAGAATGGCGGCTTCTTGGAAAAAGGACCGGAACTAGGCATGTGGTATTTCAGACAAAGAGCAATGTGCGGGAAACACGCGTGGCAGTTTGTTGCCCCATAAATTGTCCCTTTTCGATGCTAATGTGGCTGACTTTCTGGAGACCTTGTGATGGAATGGATGCGGTTCGTGGTACTGTGGCTTTTATTTTTTCACCTTGGCAGAAGATGTACCCAGGGGGGATCCTGCCATGTTGCACAGGTTGCCACTTATTGAGATAGGGAGAGGGAACACCTTGAGTGGTCGATGAGCCACTGTTTGGCTGTTTTGACACTGTGGTGTCGGCTCTCCTTTCTTTGAGTCGAGAAGTTGTGTGTGGAAAATCCTTTGGGGCACATTTATCTGGTGCAATAGAAAAAACTATACAGTGGCATGGGAAGCAGAGTTCTTACGAAAGTGAGTTTGTGTTTAGTGTTGGATTTGTTGCACCACAAATGGGACACAAACTGGCGGCAGGGTTGAGGCCATGAATTAAATCCTGCTACAGGTGAGCTGTGTGTGTGTGCGCGCGCGCAAAGTGCTACCACTTGTACACCACTGAAATGGGGTCCACGGGGTTTGGCTCGGAGCATGCTGGGCAGGGGTATCTCTCCAGTTGGAAAACGGGGCTGAAACCGGTTTTCTGGGCAACAAAATAATTGACACTTTTGCAAAATGGTCCAGCGTTGGCATTTCCCCCACATCCCTCATCTTACCCCAACCCCGCCCTCCTTCTAAAGGCAGTGGTGCTGCATGCCGAAGCATGACTGTCCTGGGCAAGCTCACTCAGCGTTCACACACCACTGCCCAAACATGCAGACACAAAGATCAAAATGCCTGAAAGCTTTGGCTGGTTCTCCTCCACTTCATGGTTTTGGAGTCTACCATTCAAATGGTCAGCAGGGATGTTCTGTGTCAAGAGGCAAAACTGGGAGGAAGCGAAAGCATTGATCCAAGTGGAAAGAAGACCTTCAAATACTGATTGACCCAAACTCATGTTCTAAATTCATGTGTCCCAAATGCACATCCCCCTGACACCCATGGAATAAGACCTCAGAAGGTCCGTATGAACAGACACAGGCAGACATGGCCAGGCAATGACACAACCAAGCCTCTCACACAAGAAACAAGAAGAACGCTAGCCGTCATTGTGCATTGTGATCACGTGCACGTGCAGCACGTGGTCAGATGGGGGTCTGAGCTGACTTCACCAGGTGTTCGAGACATTTTTGGGACGTGTGTCCAGAGACCCAAGCGGCATGGGTTATGGAGAGAGGCACAGGTACGGACAAGCGGCCACATGGCCGATTGCAGTACGGCTGGGAACCAACCCCCTGATTTCCCATCTGCAGGTGTATAGATCATCAGGATTTTACTTGCAGCCGCAGCTCCTGGAATACCGCACATACAGGGGGGCGAAAGCATTGGTAATATGGATGAAGAAGGAAAAAAGAGTGCATTTTACTATTGTTTTGGTCTGTCTGGAACCATTGACAAGTGGTCGAGATTGTTCGGTGCATGTCAGACACATGGTCCAAGACAGTACATTACAGCAACAGCATTCTGGGAAGGATCCCCCCCCCTCCTTGGGGGAATCCTTGCACTGCGCGTGCACTGCACGCTACTTTTAGGCTAGATCCCCCTGAAGAGCCCCCAGGCACGCCCCTTCCAAACGGCCTTAAAATTAGGCGACCCCGACTACCCTGGCCTTGGGGGTGCAAAGCAGCCGAGGGGTGTAAAAATTACAATCTGACATGGAAAATCTTTTTTTCCATTTTTGTCACTGAAAAATGTGAGCTAACGGTGAAATCTCAAACTGTGAATGGGCAAGCATTGGAGGCACACTGTGGAATGATACCCCCCCAGTGTCAGACTCGCCCTGAAGGCTTGAATCTGGCTGGGCAGTAGCCACTGTGAACAACTGAGCACGTCCAAAGCAAACATGACTTGATTGCAGCCGGTTGATTGCACTACATTGCAGATAACCCCTGCATTCTCATGGTGGGGAGAAAGCAACCTAGAAAGGAGTGGATGTGGTGGAGCACATGAGCACAAAATGTGTGAAAAGCGGTGGAAATGGGCCAAACTGGGTGAAAATGCCATATCTCCAGTGTGGAAGAAGCATCAAAACCTGCTGTCAAATAACAATGATGCCCAAAGTATCACAAAGTATGGGTTTCTAGTCCGGCCACGCGCCCAAATAGTCGCACTGCATGCGCACTTTGGTTAAGGGCCTGCAAGATCCACATTCTGGTGACGTGGGCCACAGATGGAGCACTGTAACTCTGAAAATCTGGGGTAAAAAATGACAGATGCTAGAACTGCTCGGCCATGAAGCCTTTGCCATAAGTATACCGCATGCGGAACTTCGATTTGACGTGTAGCGTGGCATCACAGTCCAGAACCCAAATTAACCTATATGAACAGGATACCCGGGGTCACTGGCTGGCCGAAAAAAAACCGCCCCCCCTTGCAAGAACAACAGGAAAAGCAACGAAAATGACAGAAGCAACACCTCCTGTTGTACTGATGAGGGCTTTGCGCACTTTGAGAAGGCACAGACAGCGATAGCAACCGCCCCCCAATGCCCAGATGCACAATTCTCACAAAACAAGAGGCTGCCAAGCAACGTGCATCTGTTGATAGACATCGGCTGCAAATCCGCACCCAGCCCCAAATCACAGGAAAATTTTGATCTTTATTGACAAGCAGCAAATGGAACTGCAAGTTGCGTGGTCCCAAAAGTTGCAGAACCAACACCTCATGTGGTTCTGACAAGGGCGTTATTCTCACAAGGGGGGCAGGGGCCGCATGCAGGCCAAGAAAGCGCTCCACAGATGCACGTCCTGGTATGCATATGCAGCAATGTTTGGCAGTTCCACTGATGATTCAGATCAATGTCAAACATCTGCGTATGTCCAGCCTGGCACTGGTGTCCACCTATTTAACCTATTAGGGACGTCTTTTTTTTGCAACAGGCCTGCGTTGAGTAGCCATAAGGCTCTCGGGTTCACAACCCGGTCTCTGCATCAGTGCTGCAGGGCGCAGTACAGTCACCTGATATATCGTGTGGCTGAAAAGGCAAACCTGGATCTGTGCCTGCAGAGGGTACCAATGCATGGTAGTGCAGTGGGTACTGCCATGCCGAAGCAACCCAAAAGTTCAGGGGTTCAAAGATTCAACAAGGATGCATTGAGGTTCCTATTTGCATAATTTCATAAAGTGGCGGTTATACAGAAACATGTTTGCTGTCCTCTATATTCAAAAACCAAGCAAGCGAAGTGGCATTCCACGCACTGGGTTAGGGGTCCCACCGGTGCAGGCGAAGGTGTGGGCGGTGGGGGACAGGTGTACTGATCTGACCGTCACCCCGCATCCTATTTAACCTATTAGGGATGTTTTGTCGGCCAAAACCTCTGGCCTATCTCCAACAACACACGGGGTTTGGGGCCACAAGGATCCCTGGCAAGCTTGCGGAATGCTGGCGGGGGGGGGGGATTGCTCTCAGGGCCCAGTGCTCAGAAGGAGTGCATGAAGTTTGCTCTCAACCACAGGGGGGGGAGGGGGATGCTTGATAGAAAAGAAAAGCAATCGGGGCACGTGTCCACGTGTTGTCTCTATCAGCACAGTTCCCTGGTGTAACTGGCGCTGAGCATACTATGTCTGACATACAGTTCTGACAGCACGCCTTGATCATTTGCACGAGGCTTTTGCTAAAGCGCACGCCCCCCAAAGGCCTCAGGCGTTTACGGTGTGGGCCTGTGGATCATGTCCGGTTGCATGATACTACACTTTGACCCTGTAACTTCTGTTCCGTTTGGATATTTGCGCGTGGTGGTTCAAAAAGTTGTTTGTACCCAGCCCCCCTCTTGTACAAGAAACACCTCCGCGCGACGGTTCCCTCACATCCCTGAGGGAAAGTACCCCAAGTGACGGTTCCCTCGCCCCCCCGCTTACAGCCGTCGAGATGGATTCTGGTGGTATGCAACTGATGTCAGTTCTGAATGTAACTCATCAATGGAGTGGGGACTACAACGAACAACACATACAACATTGTGCCATGGGCAGTCAGCAAAAACTGAGCCGGGAAAGAAATTTATAACAATTTTTTGTGCCCAACTTTATGAAAGGAGCCCCTGAGACGGTAGGGAATATACAGCCACAATCCACACGCAGGCAGACAACAAGAAAACCCCCTGTCCCTGCACGCAAGTACCCTGCCCGAACCTCCCCCGTTGTCCAAGCTATCCAAATGACAGCGGCGTCGCAGGATAGAAGATAGGTCCCGACTCAGTTTTTGCTGACTGCCCAGTTTGGCTCAGGAACATCACGCGTGAATTACAATTTCTCATTGTAAAAAACGTTTGCCAGCCCCCGTACTCCACTCAAACTCTTTGCCCACACAATCTCAATGTCTGATGCACTGTCTTCTTCCATACCACTTGAGAGACTCATATGTGATGGACCGGTAGTCAGCACCACGATATAAGGGGCCCAGAATCTTGGCAAGCACAACACCGCCTCCTGAACATTGAAAAAAAAAATTTGGGTCAAGCCATGATGAGCTGCCGCAGCTTGCTCATTAGAAGGCACCCGAGAAATCTCTCGGAGTCAAGAATCAGAGCTGTCCAGTGCGTCCCACAAGACGATGTGGTAGCGGACATTACACTTAGTAAGGACCTGCTGTATCTGATACCAGGAAATGCAGTGGGAACTGCCACGCCCGAAGGCATCCCAATGTGCTACCGGAGCACAAAATAAACTGCCTCCTGAACATTGAAAATCAACAACAGTACGAGGTGAGTATATGTCAATATGATCGACATCCATGGCTGAAATTGCGAAAAACTCAGTGTTCTGCATGATACAT
Source organism: Eutreptiella sp. 'Long Island Sound 2002' (assembly GCA_964036045.1). Lineage (NCBI taxonomy): Eukaryota > Euglenozoa > Euglenophyceae > Eutreptiales > Eutreptiaceae > Eutreptiella > Eutreptiella sp. 'Long Island Sound 2002'. The sequence continues at coordinate 33,552,273 of OZ038397.1, forward strand.
GGTACAGTGTACTGCCCTGGATGCAAGAAGTTTGAGGTACAGCAATGCACCAATAATACAACCTTGTGCAAGCAGCAAACACACAGGAGAAACTCAATATCCAACCTTCTGGGTGTCCAAGGTCAACAGATGCAGGGACCTAGCGCACATGGGCAACACCGAACATTTGCAATTTTGAAAATTAACTGCAATCTCAGGATGGATCAACGCTTCTCGGAACGCGACACAATCAATGCCCCCCTTGTCCAGTAAGCAGCTGCGCGTGACGGTTCCCTCGCAGCCCTGAGGGAACCTACCCCATGTGACACCCTCGTGTGTTGCATACTACATTTATATTGTATGTTGTGGGATGTTGGGAGCCCATTCTTGAAATTGCTACTCCCAGGGCCAACTGTTTCTCTGGCACATTGCAGATCTTCTTGATTTTTTTTTGGCTCAGACCAACATGAGCTGGCGTAGCCTGCTCCTTTTACAGTACTTGAGGTGACCCCTCGGAATCAAGCTCCAGAGCTGCCCAGTGGTACGATGATCCCACAAATGACTATGGTAGCGGATCTGACACGTAGTGAGGATTAGCTGAGTCTGAAACCAGGTGATGCAGTGGGAGGCTGCCGCGCCCGTAGGCTTCCCAGTGTGCATGAGGCACAATGACTGTGGGCTGAAGAAGACAGCGAGTGAAGATTGAAGAGGTGAATCAGCAGGTTGCATGGCACATTGCAGATCTTCTTGATACTTGATGACTGCAGGAGGTCCAGGTGGTCCCCCACACTGGTACCAAGGGGGAATGTTTGCCCGGCGCGCGCCCTGCGCGCTACTTTTAGACTATGTTCCCCCCGAAGAGCCCCCAAGCACACCCCTTGGAAACGCCCTTAGAATTAGGTGACCCAAACTGCCCCAGCTCAAGAAAGTTGCAAACTGGGGTACACAGTACCACTCTCGCTCCTTTAAGGGCGATCTTGGTCAACACCTTAGCAAGTTGGGAGAATGAGGGGTTAGGATAGCACAACCGCATCGATCTCCAGTAGAAGCGATAGGCGTTATTGAGGTATCGCGAACAGTAGAGCTGCATCATAACATTGGTCCCACAAGTGTGGGTGTCAATACATTCAGTACAATAGTGCTCCTTACACTCATCACAAACTGCGACGGTGGAGCGCTTCTGGCAACACAACACACACACTTCTGCCTCATCCTCTGCCTCATCTTGCGTGCCACAACCGAGCAAACAGCTGCTCAATGCGTGCCCTATACCACCCGTGCACGTCATTGTAACATTGTTGGCGGGCTGTCAAAGTGCCATTCTTTCTTCCAATGAATGGCACAATGACATGAATCCGGCCCTTATAAGCACCATCATGGCCCCCAACTTCGAAATCAAAGAAATCACCTCGGGTACGAGAAGGTCCATACCCATCCCAAATCAAGACATCTGCTGATGTCCCGGGGGCCAAGGGGCAAATCCATATAATGTTGCCCAACATATCAACGGCAACAGTCCACCGGTAGGGCACGGGTCACAAAAGATGCCCGGCGCGCGCCCGGCGCGCTAACGTTCCCCCCAAAAGTCACAAACGAGACTTACTTTCCAAACCCGGAAATCATCACAGAACATCCGCAGGGTAGTGGCCGGACACAGGAGTCCTGCGCACCGGAGGTTTGCCACTTATCCCATGGTGGCGCCCAGCCATCTCAGCGGTATTAGGTCTCATAAAACAGGCCAGCGCTTGGAGTGGGAGTCTGGGAAAATTGGGTATGAAGGGAATAGAGCGAGGGCTGAATCACAGACTGTTACAGAAAGAGGAACTTATAAGACAGATGCACCACAACCAGTTCCATCATCCAGGTGGGGCATACATGAGTACACCACCAGGAGGCACTGAAGGCACACGGTCTAAGACGGCCATGTCTTGGTGGGAGGCTGACAGCACTTCGAGTTTGAGCGCACTGAAAGCCACCGTGTCAGATTCAAAGGACCCAAAGGACGTCCTTGCTTTGTGGCATCAATGTTGGTGCCGAGGGGGGGGGGGGGGTTGGCACAAGGCCTCGGTATTACCCCCCCCCCCTTTGTCTAAGCTACGCCAAAGTACCAAATTAATACGGTCCCTACGCCTACTGTAGCTTGGACACGGGCGTAGCTTGCGCGCGACATATACAACTACTTGAATCGGAATCAGAATTACCAAAATAGGTCAAATCCTCAAGCTCCGGGGAATATAATGCACAAATACAGCCCAAAATCAGAGTTATGTGGGTTCAAGTGGGCAAACACTCGCAACAAATGTGTACATGACCCTATGTACCCGGCAAATTCGTCAAACCCATGTCTTATGTGGTTGCACTAAATTTGGTACCGAATTAAAATTAGGTACCAAATTAATACGGTCCCTACGCCTACTGTAGCTTGGACAAGGGCATAGCTTAGACAAGGGGGGGGGGGGTAGGTGCCGAGGGGGGGGGGATTGCAAAGGGGGGAAGATTTCAAGGAGGGGGGGGGGGGACTGCATCGCCAACCACCCACCGCCGCCAACGGCCACCAACCGCCAACCGTTGGAGTAGAGAAGGCCCCATGACCAGGAAGCAGAGAGCATCCCCGTGGGCGTTCGTTTCTTTTGGCGAAGGTCTTTTTTTCCCCTTAAGGACAGCCCTGGTTGCGAGGCAGTTGATGGGGGTTTTCGCTTGAGAATTGCCCCTGCTGGGCCGCCAGTGGTGGTTGGTGGGGGTTGGCGGTTGGAGCGGTTGGCGGTTAGCGGTTGGCGGTCCTGGGGGCTGTCCTCGGGGGAGAAAAAAGCCTGGCGTGTTCAGGACAGCCCTGCCCCCAACCACCATCGGCCGCCGTTAGCGTTTTGTTGGCAGCCCTCCGTTGACCGGTCGGCGGACGATCCACGGACACCCACAGCAGTCCATTAGGCGGGCCCTTAGTGCAACACACGGGAGAGAGGCTCATGACCACCATGTTGCAGCGGGCAATCTGGGCATCTGGGCAGTTGCCACACACCAACAACGGGGAGGAGCTGGAGGTGGGAGGATGACGAAGATGCGCGCAGCTGTGATGGCCAGGGGCGGTGCAAGGGCGCCACCTGACTTGCACAGGGCACAGCCTCACTATACTATATCCTCGACGACTTCCAAGAGCACGGCATGGGCCCGGAGCAGTGCGCTCATGGAGCAGCTCCTGCGGTACCCTAAAAAAAAAATTGGGGTCCGGGCCATGGCAAGCTGGCGAAGCCTGCTTACCACGACGCACTCGAGAAATCTCTCGGAGTCAAGGATCAGAGCTGTCCAATGCTACGAGTGTCCCACAAAGCAATGAGGTAGCGGACATAACACGTAGTGAGGATGAGCTGAATCTGATACCAGGAAATGCAGCGGGTACTGCCACGCCCGTGGGCATCGCGGTGTGCTACTGGAGCACAAGAAAGACTGAAGGCTGAGAGAACCAGCATTGTGCCATGCACAGAGAAAGCAATACCTAAAAAGGAAATCAGTGCCGAGCTGGAAAAGGTGGATGTCCTCCATGTGTTTGGTGACACTGGCATCACGACTCTGACTCTCAGGGGGGTGGGCGAGTGTGGGGCATGCAGCTCCTGCAGTGCCCTCGAAATGCATGCAGTCCGTCCGCATTGCACGGGGGCCCAGGGGCCGCCAATCGACAAAGGGAACAAAGGGTGTCAGTCCTGGGAACAGGTCAAGAGGGGGCCGACTCCCTGGTGATGACGCGAGGTAGCCCCCCAGAACTATCTGCCTGCCGGAAGCGGGTGAGACCTAATTCAGGTGCAGGTGTGGCCTTATGTGTGCAGGCGGAACCTTTGGTACACTCAGTACAGTCTTCAATGTCCTAAACCCAGGGAAGGAGGAGGGTTAGGGTCAGGCTCAGGCTCAGGCTCAGGCTAAGGGTTAGGGGTAACCCTAACCCTGCCCCTGGCCCTGACCCTGACCATAACTGTAACCCAAACCCGAACCGTAACCCGAAGTGGGGGAGGAATTGGGATCCAAAACGGAGAGCATCGATGTGGCTATAGGCAGCCATGTAAAATTCTATTGCCTTCGGCAGTGCACCTCGAAGAGAGGTTGACAGTCAGCCAATCAGTCCCTGAGCCAGCAAGCAGGCAGTCAGACAGATACACACAGTTTGGGTTTTTTGTCAGTAGCAGATACGGCGCCAAGCAGAAGGGGGCCCTTCGCACACCAGGTAGTAGCCGAGTGGTAACACAGCCGACCGGCGTTCGTGTGGTCGGCGGTTCGGACCTCAGTCTGCCCATTTTGGCGCCGCCGCCAGCGGCGGCGCTAAAATTCGGCAGACTGGGTTTCGAACCCACGCCTGCACATCCGGAATCGGTTGCGGTTACCATTGGACCGCTGACCGTGGTACAAGCGCCGTGCGTCCTCACTGCTTGTAGCCTATTAAGCAAAAACTTTTGACCCCCCCCCCCCCCCCACCCCCCCCCACCCCCCCTCAAAAAAGTGATATCTAGTTTTAGGGGGTAGAGGCCTCAGAATCAAAAAATCCATTGGGGGATGCTCTTATTGGGCAAAATAATGATTTTACAAGGGGTTGGACATCCAATATCATGCCTTGGGGTATGCTACGCGAATGACCCCAAAAAAGGGGGGTATATGACGCCCGCGCCTGCGCTTGATCTAACAACCTCTCTTCGAGGTGATTTTGCTTCAGGCGCCGTTGGTGCCCGTGGACCCACAGGCACCCGTAGACTCCACAGGCATCTTGGGCAACTAACTGTTGGCTGGAGGCCCCCTGGGTGGGTGGGTGGGCGGTGGCGCGGGGGGGGGGGGGATAGGGTACCTCATACCTAGGACATCCAGAGCTGGCCCCCCACGGGGGAAGAGGTGCACAGGGCCACCCCCCCATGAAAAGCAGGGGGCAGCCCCAATCACCGAGAACATCGAGTCGCAGTAGCAGGAAACTCTAGAGGGGGAGAGGAAGGGGGGTCCAGAACAGCAAGATGAGGGTCTCAAAGGTACGTACCGAAGCGGCTACTGGTGGTTGCGGAAGCAGGTGGGGGGGGGGGGGGGATGTGGCAGGTACAACTCAGTTGGTGGGCCTTAGGTGGCCCTGAGGGGCAGGCAGGTTTGGGTTAGGGTACCTAACCCCAACCGACCGGCCTGGCCCTGAAGCGCATGGGTGAATGGCAGATGCCGTTGCAGTGTTGGGGCCCCACATTGATTTGCTTTTCTTCTGTGCAGGTACACAGATACGCACAGTGCGGCGCCTGGTCCCCGGTGAATCATGGAAGAATCTGCCAAAACGCCATCGAAGTGTCAGCACAGGGCCTCGCAGTGCGCACCAGGACGGCCACGTTGGGCTATACGTGGCATCCTCCCTCCAGAAAAGGAGGGAGCGGTAGCCACACCTGTTGCGCAGATTGGCCCATAGATGACTCCCAATGATATCACGTGCAGCACACAAGCGGTTTCTGGGGACCAAATTGTGCGATTCAATGTGCACTAGCAACCGAACCCTTGAATTGAAGTGGAGGAGGAAGGGAGCACTGGGCGAAAGCACCCGGTCGGCGCTGACTTTGCAGTCGACACCCGCAGCATTCGAGCACACAATCAAAGGGGGCCTCAGAGCCGAGCACAGAATGCCGGCCTCGCTAAAATCTTTTGGGTGATCATTGGTTCGTGGTGGTCTCAACAACTGAACGAATCGGTGCGTGTGTTCCCCACAGTTACCGGCAACAGCAACAAGACTGTCTCTATTACCGGCAGTAAAAAAACCCCAAAGAAGAAGTGCGGAGGGGTCCAGCAGACATTGGCGGTCTTGGAGAGGGGATTGCGAATCAGCATGACATGGACCCTCGGCCCCCAGAAAAGCGAAACACTGAAGATTCGCTGTGAGGCAAAAAAAAGGGTTCCAGCACAAACCCAGCGACCACCTCCTGAAAACCCAGCGTTCAAAAGACAGTTGATGGTAAGGGCTGAAGGGCACGACAGGGGACCGGACATAGTGCAGGCCTCTGGCCCATTGTTGGCCAGTGTGCACTGGCCAGTAGAACTAGGGTCTCGATTCAACAGAGGATTGACCGTACGAAGCGGAAAGACTGGCCTCTGCCGCAGACCTACAGACCTTGGGTCTTGCAGACACGACACCATGGGCCTCCAGCAGCAAACTGGTACCACAGCAGTACACGTGACAGCTGTGGAAGTGTGGCTGCATTGTTGGTGGAAAGAAGGAAGTGGGGCCACTACAAGAGGTGTGGAGGAACATCCAGTCTGCACGGCACCAGCCGCCGTGAGGTGAGCTTGATGGCGTCGGGGGGGTCGGGGGAAGTTCTGGTACGAACAATGTCAGAGGCAGTAGTGGTCCGGAGAAACGTAAGACTGCCGCAGTGAAAAAGCCTGCGGCATCCGTTTCAGTTTTCGCGAGTTTAACAAATTGTCCGGCACAATATTCGCCTGTCTTATATGGGTCGCTGTAGGAGCTCGTACAACGAGGTCTGTTTTGAGTGTGTCGCAGGAATTATAATGTTATACCACAAGGGTCACTGAACTTCCAACCGAGAGAGGGACGCTGTAGAAATCAGTGACACTGAAGTACTCGCTGTAGCTTAGGTCCACTTGCCAGTATTCCAGTCACTGTGTTACTGTCATACACACGACCCAGGCGGCTGCTGACTCCCACTTGCAACACCAGAAGCAAAGAACGAAACAGGACAGATGCATCCCTGTGCATCAACAACAACGAGGGTAGCTGTATTCCTTCCCCCTGCACGCGCGCTCGCTCGCCTCGCCAAGCCAGGGCATGGCTGGCATGGCATGGCATGGCTTGGCATGGTATGGTATGGCTTGGCGGGGTGCGTAGGGGCAGGTTTGCCGAATTACGGTCATTCTCAGTTTGGCGATTACTCGAATCTCACTGTAGACTTTTGGTCCCCATTCCTTTCAGGAAGTCGATGTATGGGTCCGGGGCCCAGCAACATCGGGGCGTATGGCGGGTGGTGCACAGTCCGCGGCCCCCCTCCCCGCAGACGCACAGCGCCCTCCCCCGGCCTTGGGGCTACTGCACCGGGCAGCCACAATCACGCCCGCAGGCGGGCGCACAGGATGCATCGCTGGTGTCAGCCCCTCGTGTGAAGATCGTGCGGTCGTAAATGTGCCAGCACTCCATAATCAAGCCGTCATTGTCCAACAGAATGTAGATGCCCATGGGCACTCGGAGTGGAGTCGGAGTCAGGGTCGGACTGCAGCTTGGTTCACTGGCGGTGCGGAAGTTGCCCGTGACGCGCATGTGCAGGTGGACCGCTGATGTGCCAAGAGCGTCCTTGCCCATGAGCGGCGCCTCGACCATTTCGAATGTCAAACCCGGAACACGGCGAGTCAGGTCCTGGATGTGCTTGGTCAGCTCATCCTTCAGAATGACACCGAAATCCTGAGCACCAGTGCGACATGGCAACGTGCAGAGCAAGGCTTGGCCATGGTCCCGATTTAGCAGGGTGGGAACTGACAGCCCTCCATTGCCATGCCAGTGCTGACTGAAAACAAGTGTGACGCTCGCCAGTAGTGCTCATGGTGCTAACTCATGGTATGACACGCTCGAGCCCGGGGTAAACCCCTGTTTCTCAGTGTATGCCCCACTACCAGGGATGTATTAGAAGGGGGGGGGAGGGGGGGTCTGAAGGGGGGCTGGGGGGAGGGGGGTTTGGCTGGGACGCCCCTCCTCCTTGGGTGCCAGTCTGCTGCCGCCTGCTCTCTTCCTTCCCCCTCCTTCTGCCATCTCTTCTTCCACCCCAGCACCCATTCCTGACACGCCCACGCCCATACCCATACCCATGCCCATGCCCATGCCCATGCCGCCCCCCCTCCTTTTGGTCAGCTGCCGCAAGAAATGACACCTGGTCCCATACGAAGCCATTGGGGGCGAACATCGCCTCAATGCCCCTCGAGTCTTCCTGGTTCCAGGCGTAGTAGTACTCTCTCACGCTGTCAGGCATGGCAATCAGAAACTGGTCGTGGTTTCCCATGTGGGTCTCTGGGTGGGTGTACTGGGGCAAACTGTCCTTCCGAATAAAGTCAGCATCATAAAGGTCCATGTACATGGCGGACTCCACGATGAGGCTGCGTGAGGGGCCGTTGTACACTTGATACAAATCCAGCAACGAATAGGTCACCTCACCTGTTGGAATATGGGTATGATTCTGAGTAGGGGTATGGATACGCACATGGGTATGGGCATTAATATCTCATTATGACATCCCGAATGTTCCAACATGCACCAAAATGCTATTTCCTTGAACTTTTTGTGAATCCCACACCATTGTGCAAAAATATCGCCAGGTCAGGAGAGTATGTGTGTATTTTTTTTTCACACGTGCATGAAACGGACACTCCAAATTGAGGCAAAACGAAAAAAAAATCAACGAAAACAGCGCTTTGTCAAATTGACGGGTCGGTGGACGAGTGATTAGGGCGAAACCCCCACAGGGCCTCTGGTAGCCCAGAAGTGGACTTCACAAGGTCGGCGGACTAGCCAGTGCTGTTCATCCACTGGACCATTTGGTCTATGCACGACTACATGGACACCAAGCTTGTGCCGATCCATGCACATTGTTGGCATAGCCTCACTGCCTGATTACCCTGAACCCCACACCTGTATGTGAGGAGGTACGTGCAGGGTTGGTTGGCAGGACAACTCGCGCACCAACCCCCTGCGACCCCCCAGAAAATGCTCTTCACCAGTGATGTGTGACTCTTGGTCTGGAACTGTTGGCCCATCAGCCTGTTTCATATTTTTGCCAAAATTGTTCTATTTCCACAGCACCCTTTGTTCCAGCAAATGGCCCAAGGGATGCAACTTGGCAACATTCTCCCAATTCTTGGATCAGTCAGCCACAAATGTCCACCTATGCCTTCTGAAACTTCCCATCGCAAACACGCCGAAGTGCGCCGTGTGGTCTCCTTGTTCCGCACAGGCTCCAGCGTTTGGTAGTCTCACCAGCAGGGGAGTGCATGTGTTTCCAAGCTGTATAAGGTATGACCATTGCATTTACTGCACTGCGTTCTGTTACAGTATCAACCATGGCTTCATTGCAGGCATCAACTGCACCCGATCAAATGGTGATCGGGTGCTAGCCACTGTCATCTGCCCGTCCGATTGTGGGCAGTACGTGAGCATTGAGTATGATGCCGAAGGTCACCGCGTCTCTCACCCCACGGCGCCTACTGACCGAATCGCAACCATCCAAAAGCCACAAGGAGCTAAAAAGCCACCAGGCATTAGAAGTGACCCTCCAAAAGCCCCCAAGAAATAACAGCTCCCAAAGAGGGAGCAAATAGCAAACACAGCAATAGCAGCAGCAATAGCAAAGCTGACGTGGTCACAGCAAAAATCGGAAAGTGTGCACATCTGGTGCATCGGTGCATCGGGCCGGGAATTTATGTTGTTGACGGGTCTGGGGCAATAACACTATTGTGCATTGTCAAAAACTGACGGACTGCCATTTTCAGCCGCTGCGGGATTCTACTTTCCGTTGGGCTTGGGTATGTGCATCCCCGAGGCTCAAAACCTCGTTGTGGGCCTCTTTGTGACTCTCCAAGAGCAGCTGTAATTTTGGTGGATGGACAACATGGTGGGTGGTACAATAGCACGGGTTACATCTCCCCTAACCCTCACCTAGGGTTATGCCTCTCACAGAGAGGTCCCAACTAATGGCGTGAGGCTCAGTATGAGGTCTAAGGACGTGGGTACCTGCTTCCTTGTCAGGGGCGCCAGGCTCAGGCGAGGCCTGCACCAACAACAGTTGCTGCAGACAATAGCGGCCCTTCAGATCCCGCCCATAAAGCACTGGACGCATGATGGACGTCACCAAAGGGAACTTGACTCGACTGAAGCGCTTCTCAAAGTCCGCCACATGCAATGCACCATCCATTGGGTCGTAGGACCAGCCTTGCTGGAGGTCATAGCACTTGGAAATTCTGCAAGTGACCGGTCGGTTTCCCGGGACAAAGAGGCACCACACCACAGACGCAGAGGACTGCAGCCAAGCAGTGCACCCCAGGGCGCAGTTCCAGCCCCCCTCCTCCGTGTCTAGCGGACAATGAACTCCTCAAAAAGAAAACGGTCCGAACAGGGGTGTCCGTTGGACATAGCGTTCGGGACCTAACTTACCCCCTTGTAATCTCCCCACCAAAGGTCGTAACGGTTCCCCCCCACGGGGGGGGGACAGGGGAGGGGGGGCACGGGGGGAAGTGACGGTTCCCCCCCCGCTGGGGGGGGGGGGGGTGGCACAAGGCCTTGGTGGTTGGCTCTGTTAGCCTGTGGCGGCGCCTATTGGCCTCTCGCCTTTGAACCTTCTGCTATGACCTTCTGCTATGCAATCCCCCCCCCCTGGGGGGAGGGGGAATTGCACCACAAAGCTGTACCATAGTATCACAGTGTAAATCAGCTTCGGCGCCTTGTAAAAATTTTCTTTGGCGCCTTCGGCGTCTAGTATTTTCTATGCTTTTTGGGCCAAGTGACCGTTCACCCCCAAGGGGGGGGAGGGATTACAAAGGGGGGGGGGGGGAGGTAATTCGGTTCCAAAACCCGGTACCCAATTAATTAGGTCTTTACGGCCCGAACGGAAGTGTTCGTTGGACAAGGCATTCGTTGCACACAGGGGGGGGGGGGGGGCGTCAACATCACCACCCTTGATCCATCACCATGTTTAACCTCCTCTCTCCTTTGATCCCTCCTTGTGTTCATCCACCGTTCGCTCCCTCGCTCCGTCTTTCCCTTGCCTTTTCGCTTCCATTCTCCAGCCACGACCTCCGTTGCTCCCTTGCTGCCTCCCTCCTCCCTTGCCCGCCCCCGCCCTCCTCTCTTTCCCCCTCCCTCTCCCTGGACCCACTCCCTTTCCCTTCCTCCTCTTGAGCCCGCTCTCGGGCTAATTCCGTGCACTACACTGCGTCTTGTTGTGTGGATTGTGGGGGCCTTGACTGGTATGCGTCTTATGGCTGTGGTTTGTGACGTGAGGTGCCTTTTCACGTGCCTGTATGTTGCCAGAGGGCTCCGAGGTCCCTGGTTGGGGCTAGGCAGGCACCACACCTGACATCCCGTATTTCAAAACACTTGCGATGTCGCTGATCCACTTCGCTTACCCAACTGGGATAGAGCTTCTCATACTTCTCAACCTCTTCCGCTGTTCCACTGGGATACGACTTCATAGTAGGCATAATGCTACCTAGATAGACGTGAAGGATCTCAATACCTGCATTCTGCTGATTGCCCAGCCCATGAGAGCAGCTGCACTTTCAATCCAGTTGTCAAGGCATTGAGAGCGCATATAGCAGCAGCATGAAGTGCACTGGTTTTGTGTTGGTTGTGTGCCAACTGCACGGTTTGCAGCTTATTCAGTTGGCAGAAAGCCTGTCACCACACCCTGAACATTGTTTGTGGTGTTCCAAGTACTTTGAAACATGGACAATGCTTCATGGGCCCCCATCCAGATTCCTAAATGCCCATGTCAACAGCAACTTTGGCAAACACTGAATTTTGGAAAATGCGTGCCCCACTCATGTGTAGTCAAATTGCTCAGACTGGGCAATTTGAACATGTCAAAAAACAAAAGCGGACACAGCTGTTGAAAAATACTACCTTCCGCAAGTACTCGCACAAAATTGCTACGTGGTCCCTGTTTCTTCCCAGCACAAGCAGAGGGCATATTTGGGGCTTGCTTCCTCACTCCCGTGGAACATTCGGGCTAACAAGCCTGCTGGTGTGTGTAGGCGCATGAGCCTAGGCAAAGATGTGACATCCTTGGCGCTTCATGCTTGCCAGGCATGTCCCTTAAAAAATAGGGATGCTATTCAGGCTCCAATTGAATTTTCTTTTTGTCTTGCACAGCCTTTCCTCCGTGACAACGCAGGCAGCGACTCCAAGCAGGCGTGACATTTCATTTCATTTTATTTCATTTGACACTTCCCGAGACTTTCGGTTTTGCCGCGACACGGCGTGTCCGAACTCCCAGACTCTAGAATCTGGGAACATTGACACATGTCCAATCTGGGAATATCGAATCCGGGACTACTCACTAGTTAATTACAAAAGACAGAAATTGCTGACAGCGAAGCATAAAAACAAATTTGGGTCACAAAGGGCGACACACAGAACTTCCTGTCCCCAGCAGTGCAGTTTTGCATGCCCTTTCATCCCTAACAACGCAAGCAGCGACACCAAGCGGGTGTGACCCTAAATCCGTGCGAACCAGATGTGAGCCAATGAGCACATGTATATTCTCTTTTTTTGTGTTCCGGCGCCACATGAGTTCAGAGTTCGTCAGAAGATCTATGAACAAAGAAGATGCTCTTAGGCATTTGCCTGGCGCATGTACAACCGCTGTAACCATAGCCACAAACTTCATGCAGGCTATGCATGTCCACACCCAGTGGACATGTGGACCATGAGCACATGTATATTCCTTGACATCACGTGCCACCCTCTACCCATGTGCTACCATCTTTCACCGACCAAGGTGGTGGGTGAACCCGTTGGATATCTTGATGTTGCCGGCTGCTACTCTCCCATAGCCTGTGGCAAGCCTCTACAGTGCGGATTGTGTCCGTTGCCCTGGGATAGCTGTTCATCCTAGACATCGGGGGTCTCGAATTTACTGTAGACAGCACCCGAAAAAGGGCCCACATGATGCCGTTCCAAGTCCACACCCAGCCATTGCTGGCACCCCAAAAGGCAGAGAAAGTCTACAGTGCTCACACACCCCGTTCCCACCCCTGTGAGCCACATGCGGAATGCCCCCCTCCCCCCACCAGAGCTGCAAGCAAGTTTTGGGTGTGTTTGCGCAAGAGTGAATCATTTTGCCCACGTATATGAGCCTTTTTTTGGGGGGCGCAACTTGCTCTTCATGCTCATGATAAACCCCCGCCTTTTTGGGCTTACGCACGACCGCAGGCCAACCACACCGTAGGGTCTTCTTTCGCTTTACACCTTTGCCTTGACCTTACTTCTCGTTCTCTAGAGCGGTGTAAACTCTCGGCGCCTGATGAGCGTGTGGCGTATGGTTGAAGGGTATAATATGATTGAAAGCTGGAGTTCACCATGGTCGCTTCCAGCTGCTCATAAAATGTCCGCCAAAGGGAATATGTATTCATGCGCATGGGCGAGTTCCAAGATGAGGCCCCCGCGAGGAGCACTGTGGCCCTGCGCTTCATCAATACTTCTATTGCCGCCAGCGGGTGTGATATCAAGTATGACCAAGCCCTATGTAGAACCTCATGTCCATCCGGCAGCAGCTTTTCCCATGACCAATCTGCCATCTACGCGGCTACAACATATTTTGGCTGCGTCATAGCGGGCCACGAAGCATACACCACCAACAAGGCCCGCAGCGGAAACGAGTGGCTTAGTGACGGCAGCAAACTCGTCAACCACACGGACCACGGTGACTACTCCAGAGCAGGCTGCTCCTTGACCTGTGGCCCGCTCATTGTCATTGCTGGAATTACAGGACGACAGACATCCTACAGAGCTGAGCTCCAACCACCGGCCATGCTCACCCATTTGCGCGGTCCACAGGACACACTCACGCTCGACAACCAGGCAGTGGTACGGTGGTGCCAAACGCTGCCACACCGGGAATGTGCTGATCGCGACCTACGAGAGTTCATCTATAGCAACACGCGAGGCAATCCCATCCCCATGCGGTGGATACCAGGGCACCGGGAACTCGTCCAAGCCTGTACCAAACAGGACCGAGAGGACATATGGCGCAACAACGAAGTTGACAGGTGGGCCAAAAAAGCGGCTGGCGTGCCACTTCTGGACGTTGACCCCACTGATGTTAGTCACATTGTCATTGGGGGAGGCCATGCGCCTACCCTAGCACCCCAGAAAATGGATTCTGGACTGCCGAAATATACTTGGGTTCCGCGGGGCACATTGGATGACGTGGTTACCTTTAAAAGGCACACGCCGGCGCCTCTGGCACACTTGGCTCTGGGGCAATGTGCGATGGGAAGCGTGCGGCGCACCATGGGAAAAGCACACTCCGGAGTGCCAGCTATGTGGGAACATCACGGCACCACCGCCCATCAACGTCTTATCTCTTGTCCCAAATGGCGGCCCTCTTTCATCAACCTCTGGACCCTTTCTTGGGGAGAGTGGCACCAGCAAGCCCACGAATGGCTCCTTACTGCAACCGCTAACGACCTCCAACAGGTATCTTGCCTCCAGATTCCCAGTACCTTGATCGACACACTCCCGCCCAAGGCCAAGGTAAACATCCGCTATCGAGTGGCATGGTTCTAGTACCACATGCTACTGGGGGTCACGGCGCTACGAGGCGCACTGCCCATGCCGCCACGTATTCCAGGACAACCCACTCCCGCTTCCACGTCCGTTAGCCCGTGGTATGGAAAACTCCGCGGTCGGGCCACCCAACCTAATCCTACTGAAAAGAACCTAAGTGAACAAGTCCGATATCGTCGGGCAAAGCGAAAACGGCAGCCCGCACGCACACCACAGACCAAGAACCCGACCAAGCAGGGGACAGAACTGCTCATGGTACCCCTGACCACAGCGACCAAGGCACGCATCCTCCGTCTGGCCCTAAGGTGCGACCCCGAGATCAAACTACAGTTACTGGACCGCCCATGCGAAGCCGACCAACCACTGTCCATGGAACCCCCTCGACCTGTCCTTCTATTGGAACATTGCACGGGGGTGGCAACTATGATGCGAAATTACTAGCTGGCAGCAGCACACTTACTGGAACAGCGTCATGTCATCACTCATTGGGGGGCGCGACTGAGCATGTACCCGCGTAACGTGTTGAGGCAGCACGACAGGGTGATTGGACGAGCCACCCAAATATACCTGGCGGCAGCCCGGACAGTGTACCAGGGGTGGCAACAGTGCCATGCACACGCAATGTTCATAGTCAAGGAACAACTTTTTATGGGGCAGGCAACGGCTGCACATCATCACATCACACACACGCTACAGTCAGCCTATCATGCCCGGATGTTGCGTACCTACAGACATGCGAGTATGGGAGCCATTTGCAGCCATGCCACTTTTTTGCTTGGCCAGCATTTGCAACAAACCTTTAACGAATACCAAAGGGGAAAGCGCCAGATTCAACGCGTATGAATTCTTGTGCAACGCAGGGGCTCGGCCTACGGCCCCCTCACATACCACACCGCACACTCCGTCTATCATGCCGGGATGATGCGCACCTACAGGCATGCGTGCATGGGAGCCATTCGCAGCCATGTCACCTCTCTGCTTGGCTGACAGTGGCAACCAATCTTTGAGGAGTGCCATAGGGCAAAGTGCCCGACTCAATGTTTTTGAAGTCTTGTGCAACACAGGGGCTGGGCCTACGGCCCCCTCACACACCACACCGCGCCCCTGCACGGGACAGAGACCGCTCGATACAGATCCGCTTTGAGTGGATTAACACTGAACGGTGATAGATTCGGACTAGTGATTTCTGCACCCCCCCCCCCCCCCTGAGGTAATGTCATGTCAGGTTTGAACCATTTTTGCACCAAATAGCATAAGAGGCATGGACGGTCTAGTGGTATGCGCCATGGGTGGCGCTCGTCGTCGTCGGGGGTTCGAACCCCGGTTCATCCATCCGTCCAGTGGCCCGTTGGCTAGGTCCCCGCCACCGCCCCTTTCAGCATCCCCCTCCACCATCGGTACCGCCGGTGGATGGATGGTGTGTCTCATCCTCGTAGTTTTTTATGTCCAATCCAGAGATCATAGCACGCAGCAAAAACAAGGCACCAGGCACAGCACACTTGCAGCAGTGCCCTCCGCCACCGGAACCGCCGGCCGACGGGAGCTGCATCTCCTCCTCGTATTCCCCTCGGGGGATTCGAACTGGCGTCTTCAGGGCAGCAGCCGGTCGCACAGCCGCTGCAGTGCAAGGCCAAAAACCCATCTTATGAGCTGCTAGCTCTTAGCAAGCCACTGTCATCGGCTGGTGAGAAGTTAAGCAGAGGCTGGGCCTCCGGCCCCCTCACACACAGCCATCTCGCTTTGAAGCAGATACACCAAATTAGTACCAACCGAGGTACACCCGCTCCCCCACAGGGCGACTACCACGTCACACCAGCAGGTATGCAAGGCGTGTAGGTGCAGATACCACTCCTGCCAGGTGAGGGCGATGAGCACATGACCGTATGTTTGTCATGCAGATGCGGGGTGATGCCGTCTCACTGCAACAGGGGCACGGGTATCTGTCTTCATTTGTACTTGTTGGTCCATTACGTCCACAAATTTTGTACTGCAGCATGTGGTCTCCCTCCACGAAAATACGTACTTTGAAGTGTTGGCGTGTTGGCGTTCTATTCAGAATGGGCACAGACGCCTCCGACTACGCCATTGGCGCGGTGCTGGAGCAAGTGCTGGGTGATGGGTGGGAGGCACGTGCCCGTGGCCTTCTGGAACCGAGTCTTGGCGGAAGGCCAGAGACGGACGTGGACGCCCGGTGAGAAGGAGGCGTATGCATTTGTCATGGCTCTCAGGAAGTGGGCCGCTGACAGACCAGTCCACATGTCCCCCCACCGCCCATACGCCCGTCTGCATTGGGGAGACCCCTAACCCTGTGAGTGGAATGTTGCTTTGCCTAGTCTTGACTTTGAATGTAGAGGGCAGCAAACCTGCTTTTGCACAGCCTCCAATCGACGAAACCGTACAGATAGCAATTAATCCTTGTAAACTTACATTACTCAACTTTTTGGGTCGCTTCGGTGTGGCAGTACCCGCTGCACTACCATGCATTGGTACCCTCTGCAAGCACAGATTCGGGTCTGCCTTTTAGGCCACACGATATCGGGTGACTGTACTGCGCCCTGCAGCACTGATGCAGAGACCGGGTTGTGAACCCGAGAGCCTTACCGCTACTCAGCGCACGCCTGTTGCACAAATAAAAAGAAAAAGGGCTCCCCACCCTGTGACTCTACAACCTCCAACCCAAAACGGATCCGCATGCCCTGCACTCTCCCACAACCCTCAGAGCCAGAGTCGGAGGGATAGTGTGGCCCGGTCTCTGAATGCAATGACCTAACCCTCTACACACTTGACATTTGACGTTCCATCCCTACACTTGGCGGTGTTGTCGGTTGCGCACTAGTTACTATTTTTTCACCAATCCGTGTCAAGTTGGCCCTCCTGTGGCGTCCTCCCCCTTTTCTATTTTTTCCCCCACAGGTGTGGAATGCCACTCCTCAGCGCGCCGTAACCCTGCTTGTGTTTTTTCTACCTTCTTCGTCCCCACCAACCACCCCACAGCACTACTCTCTGCCGCAAACGCATAGCGACCAATTGTATCTGAATGTCATTATCCCTACCTCTGTGATGGTGTATGAAATGCAACCTGCTCATGCGTGCAGCAGGTCAGGCCCTCGCGGCTGTTGGTTTGTGCATTCACACATGCGCCGCACCGATACTTCAACCCAGACCGATCCTCGGCCGGATACCTGTGACACGTCGCACCGGGCAGGAGAATCACAACTCTGGGTAACCATCCCGTGGACAGTCCCGGCCTCCTTGGACTCCGAAACTCCAAGCACGCTCAGCCCCGACTTCTCCGAGTATTGAGGGATCCTTGTACCTCGCAGGCGCACCACGGACGGTCCATTGGTGCCCAGGCTACTGCTGTTCTCTCCAAGCAGATCGCCCCCGGCAAAGAGACCGTGCTTCGCGACGTTCTCTGACGAGAAACAGCCGCCGTCCCCGCAAGTGCGTGCCGATTCTTCGACCAGTGCGACAAACTTACAATCTGGTAGTCTTGGCCTCCCTCCTTTGACACACAGCCTGCTCACCAGTCACCTCGACGAGGAGTACTACAGGCAGCAACGAGCAGGTCTTATCCCCACGATATCCGACTGCATTCGCATCGGACGCCACATTCGTCAAACCACCGAGCCGGGAAACGCGTGGGACCAATATTGACCAGTGTATCTCGCTCTCGAGTTCAGGGGTTACGCAGAGTCCGAATACATCCCCCTCTTCTGTACCATTGAGCAAATTTTGTTGTAAAAGCAACATGCAAGACTCATTCGGACAATTATAGACTACATTGACCGTTAACCTTTGCTGACCTCTACCTCAGGAACCCACTTCCTGAGGTCCTCGGTGCGGCCGGGGTATACCCAAACCGATGTCACCCACCCTGTTTTGGGGTGGGGCGGTGCGAATGTCGGACTGCAGCACCTGGGCCGCATAGCCAACTGTTCGGAGGTGCCCGACACATGTTTCTTGTGGTACTTTGTACAATTTTGCAATTATTATTATTGCAATGCTCACATTTGCGAATTTGGGAATTTGCGAATGAAAGGGATGTTGCATTAGTGTGAATTTGCGATTGAAAGTACGGATTTCCCTTGCCCAAAAGTGCTCAAATACCATAGTGGAAAGTGGGGCTGACCGTTAACCTTTGCTGACCTCTACCTCAGGAACCCACTTCCTGAGGTCCTCGGTGCGGCCGGGGTATACCCAAACCGATGTCACCCACCCTGTTTTGGGGTGGGGCGGTGCGAATGTTTGACTGCAGCACCTGGGCCGCATACCCAACTGTTCGGAGGTGCCCGACACATGTTTTTTGTGGTACTTTGTACAATTTTTCATTTTTTTTTGTTAGTACGCGCCACGAGCAATTTTTTCTTTGCGTGCACCAACTCTCACCGGGGATTCCTCCGCTGGCCGCTCGGAAAAACGCTCGGGATTTATCCGGTGGGCGCTCGGGATATCGCTTGGGATTTATCCGGGGCCCGCTCGGGATATCGCTTGGGATTTATCCGGTGGCCGCTCGGGAAATCGCTTGGGATTTTTCCGGTGGCCGCTCAAGAGATCCCCAAGCATATTCGGTATAGCCTTAGGTGCATCCGAGCACGTTCCTAGGCATTTTCCATTTAAAATCCCCGGCGATTTGGACATAAGAGGCAAAGCGATGGAGCGACATGTGAGGATACAAATCCTCGAAGCCTGGGAAAGCTTGGGAATACACCTGGAGCACACCATACCCAAACACAAAATTGCCTAGATTTTCAAAGCACCGCGGTCGCTGGAACAGCACCCGAGGGTGACACGGGCCACAAACAAACTAATGTTTAGCAATAAATAAATAAATAGTGAACAAAGGTGAAGCTGGGACACATGAAGCACGTGGAATCCTTGTTTGTGCTATGTGCCCTACATCTTGACCCAGGCAGTGGCCTGAGAGCTCATATTGTACTCCGCAGAGCTGTTGAGCCTGTGATAAAAAAAAAGTTTAGCAATAAACATTAGTTTAATAGGAGCAGGAACACTTTGGGTCGTTGTGCGTGTATTGTGGGTGAAACAGGCAACGGCAACAAAGGATGGGGGGGCACAGTCAGAGCCATATCCTATCCCCTCATCATAGTTTGATGATTGTTGCCGTTAGTTGGCAGTTCCATTAGCCCGCATGTGTGGGCTTCATGTACCCTATTCCGGCACAGTCTACTCAGATGCGCTAACAAAATGGCCCTAGATGCCAGGCGCAGTGCCATCCGTATTGGCTCCATCATGCTCGTTTCAAGCCAAAAGGACAAAACCCCCATTCCATTGGTTAATGTGGTGTTGGATGTAGGTGCTTGTGCTGGGCCTCCGCATTATCTGTGTTTGTTCCAGTGATCGGTGACAATCTAGAACAGTGGGGGGTCCCAGCACCCACATTTGATTCCCATCGTACCTCCGTAAAGGCTTTTGCCATTAAGGCGTGGCGGTTGCTAGCGGCACAAGAGAGCGCCTCGTCTTTCCTTGTATATGAGCTATGGGTCTGCGCCATGGGCCCTGTCTGACAAGGATCCGGTGTGTCATATGCTTGAGTCGCCCAATTCCCAAGAACTATCTTGAGCACGACGATCGTTAACAGCACACCAGCAGCTGCAATTGTCCAAGTCGCCCCCGAGGCCGCCACCTACGAGCAGATCGCCGAAGACATTGAGGTGTGCTCTGCCGCTGAGGCTCCAGCTGTTGAGTGGGACATCCGATGGGCCTAGGTTATTTTTGCTGGTGCTCTCAGTGCTCTGAACGGGCTGTACTCGGCCAACCGTGACCAAACCGCCACTGTTGGCCCACAGGACGGGTATGTCAATTCGTCGACAGAAGCACGTGCCGTTCACGCTTTCACTCACCATGACCTCAAGTTGCGTGCAACATATGCGCTCTTGTGCATGATAGTCCTTGACCGGAAGAAAGAGCATGAGTTTGACTCCTGGACAGCCTGGATGTTCGAGTGTTAGCCGCTTTTCACCAGTTCTATGCACGACGCAAAAAGTCACACCAACCAAGAAAGAGGTACGTGCCGGCTGTGACGCTATCATTTTGTATAGGTTTTGTCCCATGGTTTCGGCACTCTCACGGTTGGAAAGCAGGTGTAGGTTTTAAACGCATGGCGCAGCATTGTACCGGCATAGTGCTGTGTGGTTCGTGCTTCGTAGGATGCAAGGAGCAAGTGCAGCTTATCGACCCTGATGGCGAGGAAACCTTGGAGACCGATGACGACCAGTACAGCGCGGGCGTCGATGAGGATGCGGGTCTGGCCCTACCATGCCCCGGCATAGGCCCTAACGACTCCCGCGCAAGTGGGATAGCAAGCCATGGGGGCACAGGCGACAACGCTACACTTAAAGAGTGGGTCGAGCGCACAGCGCGGCAGGGAATCCACCACGTCGTAAAATGGATGCACAGCTTCGTGAACACGTAAGCACGACGATCGGGCGACACCCCGACACCGGGAGCGGCCCGAACAGCGCCGCCGGTGGGGCCGGAGACTGCGCGTGCCGGCAACAAGTGCCGTGATGCGCGAGGTGCTGCAGGATCCGGCACAGGGGGCCCCGGGATCACCAATACCAGTGACGACCGAAAACGGCACGCTAGCGGCTACCGTCGTTCTAGCAGCCCCTAAGGCCACGACCCCTTGGACATGGCAGCGGCGTCCCCATTCAGCCCAGCGCACGAGGCTCCGCCGCATACACCGCCTCCGAAAACGACCCCACTTCAGCCATCTCTGGCGACATTGGCACCGACAACGCCGTCAGCCCCTTCGCTCGTACGGCCGCCGTCTCCCAACTCCGTTTCCACAGAAACATGAGGCACAAGCGGTGGCAACCCCGCAGCAGGACCTCCACAGAACAACCGGATGCGAGCAGATACCATATGCCGACGACGCAGCAGCCACTGCGGTCGCCCCCCTCACAGCCCAACCCCAGCACCAAGCACAACTCCGACCACGCAGCGGCTGCCAGCCCAAGGCCCCCGGCCGTGCAACCGACCGGCCCAGCCCCTAGCGAGCCCCGGCACCGCACCTGAGTACGGACGTCTGTTGCTTGATTGTGCCCGCCCAAAGCCGGTTTGGACGAGCGACCACCCGTGCCACGGGGGTGCAGCACGCCACAACGACGCAGCAAAATTTCTCCAATGCATACCCGGTTGCCCTATCCCACACAACCACTCCAGTGCAAAGGAAGGGGCAAGTGGGCCCAGTTCTGCCCTTACGGTGCCCCTGCCCAATACAACCAAGAACGCGAACGCCAACCCGACCCAACGCAACCCCGGCCCCGTGCCCCTGTTCGTAAGGATGGAGGAGGGACGGACACTGGCGCTCAACGCTCAGCCCTCACAAGTGCAAGTCGGCGACATAAAGGCCCAAATCTGCAACAGAGAGGGCATCCCACCAGCTCACCAACGACTTGAATTTGCCGGAAAACCGCTGCTGCAGGATAGCCGTACTCTGGCTGACTACGGCGTGGGGGTACACTCCACGATGGAACTGCTGGGCCGTCTCCGGGATGGAATGCCGGAACCCATGGGGACAGAAACTCAACAGGGGCACCCACAACCCGGCAGTGCTGCGACCCACATGAGCGCCGTGTACCAACCCTCCCCGATTCTGAGCAGCCCGCCGCCTGGCCCGCAGCATCCAGAGATGAACATCGCCGTGCATGCGGGCACACCAACGCCCCCTGGAGCTGCGCCACCACCATCATGGGGGCGGAGCCACAATAGTCTCCTGCACCCACACGGACCGGGTATGCCTACCTCACACCCAGCAGTGGAGCGCCCCAACACCGTCACAGCGCCGGCGAAGGGGCATCACGGTACTCCAACGGGGAGCGCGCTGTTTGCCGAACCCAGTGCCTCCCCACCTGGGCCGCACCCCACGGCACACGCCAAGCCCATGCGCACACCTGCAGACCCATCCTTGGACAGCACACCGCAACGCCAATCAAAAGCGGCAAGGACAGCGGACGGAAACGAGGCGCAGCCACAAATCTGTACCCTTCGTGAACGGGGGATAAGTGGCCGTTTGAATGGGGCCTGAATATTCGCGTGAACCGACCCAAATTTCGGGGCTTTCGGGGGAAAACGCCATATTTCTGGTTCCTTCTGAGGGATTTTGAGGGGGTAAAATTCTTCCCCCAACTTCATTACGCATCATCCAGTGAAGGTCCTGCCCCAAAAGCATCCACCATGCCCAAACGGCGCCCAAAACGAGAGGTGCCAAAACCCGGCAAGCCTGTAGCTGATTCATAGGCGTGAATTCACGTGAAATTCGTACGAAATTAGCACAAATTTCGTACGAATTTCACGTGAATTCACGTGGTTTTATACAAATTTTACCGGTGTGCACCCCCTCATTTGTCCTAACACCCAAGGTACGCCCTCCAATGCATCCCTGCATGCACCCTGGCCATAGGCAACAACGGTGTGAGTTCGTGTTGTGTTCTCATGTCCGTTTCTTGCGACACCGGAACCGCCGCTCTAGAGTCTGAAGGTGCTGCATGTCGGTTAGAAGCCGTCTTCTTGTACGGCTTGCATACCTTTGTACACTTATGGGCCCTTGCCCATTTTGTGCCCTTTTGGTCGCATCCCACCCATGCGACCAAAGGCTATCATCAATCTTAGGCGGCTCTTTACGCACGTAGACTTCGTCGCTAAAAGGCACGATTTTGGCGATGTCAACGCCCAATTTTTACACCCAAAAAAAGCATTCCCATTTTTCGGCCAACTACACCTGTGTTTTCGTCGTGGGGACCAACAACCTAGCCTTTTGTTGCTCTTAGAGCTGCACATATACACCCTTGCTTCAGGGCTTGGAACCTTAGCATTTGAAATTTTTGGGCACTGCAGTGCCCGAATTTTCTGATTGTACTTTTTAGGGGGGTCTTTGAAAGTGTGTGTCTATTTGTCTCTATAGGTGAATCCACATTGCACAAAGTTACTCCACACTTGCCCCCCTCTTGTCAAACGGGTCGTAATGTGTTGTTGTTGTTCTCATAAGCGCATTTACAATGTATTGAAATGGAACTGTCACATTCATGTACCACGTATGGGCTTAAATCTGACTTTGGTTACTTTTGGGCACCGCAGCGCCCAAAACTTTCAAAACTTGGCAATTTCACCCACTTGTTGTGCTCATTGTGGTGCATAGGTTCCACCAAGCGCACGAGACATTCACTCAGGGCACGCAGGCACATTGAGCATTGGGTTTGACATCATTGTGTGCATCTGCCTCGCCACTTGCTTTTTTTTTTTTAGGTGTGTGCGCTACGCAGAGGGTTTCACCCACTTCAGCTCATTGTGGTGCATAGGTACCACCAAGGGCAACGAAGGCCAACGCTTCTGCTTGCGTTCAATTGCGGGGCATACATGTTACCAAATATCTTTGGGCAATGGACATGCCAACAAACGGACAGGCAGACAAACAAACAGACAGATAGAGAAAGACAAGCAAAGAGACAGTCCGATAGACACCCCGACAAACGGACAAACAGATAGACACATACACGAACGGACAGACCGATAGGCAAACAAACAGATAGACAAATAGACAGACATTTAGGCAGACAACAGACAGACGGACGGACGACTGGACGGACAAACTGTGGGACAGAGAGACACAAAGAGAGAAACACAGAAGACAAACTGTCAGACAAGACAAGACAGACGGACGGACGGACACATGGACAGACGGATCGACAGGTACAATGGCTGTCCTCCTACTACCACACGGTTGCTCCCTCATGCATATGCACAACGTTGCGCACAGAATATTGACCTCCTTCCGCCCAGATTATCATGCAAATGAGTTTTGAGTTCATTTGGGAGCTGCAGTTCCCAAAATATTACAAACCAACATTTTGAGGTCTTTAATGTACTATGTCGGGTGCCTGCCTCAAAGTCTCACCCCCTGTAGCAACCATTATCAGGTGTTGCCATCAGTTGTGCACGATATGTGCAATGTAATCCTCCACGTGATCAAATCCCCCCCTCTAAACTACTGCGCCATTCCATGTTGATGAAATACACCCCGTATAGGTGTTGCCTTGATGTTCAACACTTTGGCACACTTATTCTAGTAGGGGCATTGTTGGTTGATGCAGTTTGGTTGTCCGTGTGTAGTGTAATGGTTGATATGATGAACACCCCCACTCTCCAGTGCACCACCGTTGCGCGGTGCTGAGGTACATTCCTGCACAAGTGTTATGCCATTGGTCCAACACTTTCACACGCATTTTTTACCAGGGGCATTGAAGGTGGATGCGGATTCGGTTGTCTATACGGTGTCTTCCAACGCGCAGTCATTCGTGTTTCCAAGTGTTTCATCACAATTTGTGGTTGTTATTTTTAAAATGGCTGTAGATGGTGCAAGACTCCGCACAGACAACCAAGTTTGTCTCTACCTTCAATGCCCCTGGTAAAAAACGTGTGTGAAAGTGTTGGACCAGTGGCACGACAATTGTACAGAGGTCTGCTTCATCACCGCGCACGGCGGTGCTCTAGAGAGGGGTGGCATTCATCATGTCAACCATTATGCTACACACAGACAATCAAATTGCATCGACCAACAATGCCCCTACTAGAATATTGGTGCCAAAGTGTTGAAGATCTACCACAACACTAAACGGGGTGTACTTCATCACCGTCGAATAGCGAAGAAGAATAGAGGGGGGTATTTGATCATGTGGACGATTACATTCCACATACCTAGCATGAATTATGGCGAGATCCGGTAATGCTTGCTATAGGGGGTCGGACTATGAGGCATGCATTGGACAAGACATTAGAGACCTCAAAATATTGGTTTCCTAAATTTTGGGAACTGCAGTGCCCAAATGAACCCAAAGCCCATTGGCATGATCATCTGGGCGGAACGCTGTCAATGTTTTTTGCAAGGTTCTGTACATGCATGATGGAGCAGCATTGTGGTAGCAGGAGGACAGACAGTGTGTCTATCTCTCCGTCCGTCCGTCTGTCCATCCGTTCGTCTGTCTTGTTTCGTATGTCTATTTGTCTTCTGTGTGTCTATCTGTGTGGCTCTCTGTCTATCCGTCCGTCCGTCCATTTGTCCGTCCGTTGTCTGTCTGTGTGTCTATTTGTTTGTCAGTTTGTTTGTTTGCCTGCCGGTCTGTCCGTCTGTTTATGTGTCCATGTCTCTACGTGTCTGTCCGTCTCTCAGGGTGTCTATCGGACTGTCCGTATGCCTCTCTCTGTCTATCTGTCTGTTTGTCTGCTTGCCTGTCCGTTTGTCTGTCTCTCCGTAGCCAAAATATATTTGGTACCATGAATGCCACCCAACACAACGCAAGCACAAGCGTTGGCCTTTCGTGCCCTTCAAGGAACCTATGCACCACAATGAATTGAAGCGTGTAAATTTACCAAGTTTTTAAAAATTTAGGCACTGCAGTGCGCAAAAGTAGCGAAAGTCAAATTTTAGCCCATACTGGGTACATGAATGTGAGAGTTCCGTTTCAATACATCGTACATGCGCCTATGAGAACAACAACAACACGTTACGACCCATTTGACAATAGGGTGGCAAGCTTGGTGTAACTTTGTGCTTTGTTTTGGGCGCGGACTGCACACTGCCATGTGTCTTGTGTCACACAGGTGTGAGACTGGTGCCCTTTTTCATGTTTTGGTAATTTTTGGCGCTGCAGTGCCCAAATTCATCCACTCGCCATTTTTTTTACCCCTGCTGCGCCATTTCTTTTGCAAGCATTGTTGCCCTCATTTATTCTTGCATTGGCTGCACTGGCGGCGCCTCAATTGCTTGTTGGCTGCACTGGTGGTGCATTGTTTGTCACGCTTCGCATACAATCACAGTGACCAGGTCGGCAACAGCTATAACAAAAAACAAACCAGAGTTTTGCATGTGCTTGCCTGTCATCATCCTTGCTTCATTTTTTAGGTTGCATTTTGCAGTGTGGTTTGAAATGCACCAGCGGATGAGATGGAAGAATTGGATTTTTCGTTGGATGGACATTGCAGTGCCCAAATTTGAAAGGGATACATGAATTTTGAGTGGCACATGTGGTACCCCCTACACACAGCCATTTTGGATAATTCACGGGATTTTAGGGGTGTTCCCTGCAGAGCGCAATTGTGCAATTTTTCAAAGTGATTTTTCAGCCCCCGTTTTGGGGTGGTACCCGTTTGGGAACTGCGGCAATTTTGGTACGTGCGTATAGAGCCGCCTAAGTCAATGGTGTGGTTGTCCACAACCACTTGCACCCCTAGTCTCCCCCGGAGGAGGCTTAGGCCCCCGCTGTTGCGCAACATGCGCTTCAGCCTCCGGTGACTTCCCTCCATGGTAAAGCAGTGGAACGTTGACAAGATTCTCCACTTCTTTGCAAAATAATACATGTGGTCGATCCAAAGATGCGTCCACAGAAGTTTGCCCCACTGGAGCTCATTGTGGGCGGCGCCCATGGCCATGCTATGGTTCCGGAGCCGCCCCAAGTCGGCCCCAGAGAACCATGCGGAACGCCAAGCGAATACACACATGCTTGCAAAATTCTCCCACCATGTTTTGCACACCGACTCCCAACTTTCTCCTCCTACTTGATGCTGCCTCACTGTAGGCAAGCATCCATTACCTTCTCCCAACCCCTGTTGCGCATGAAATGGATGGCAGCAGCACACTCCATCCTAACCTTCCCCTGGCTGTTTGCCTTGTCATTGTTCAATGAGGCACAGGTGCAAGTTCGTGCAGCAAGCCGTACCTCATTCAAAACTGGTTGGAGCATGGTGCGTGCCACAGTGGCCGGTGCCTTACCTGTCAATTGTACAACTAGGTCCCGTGTCTCGTTTATGCCACACAACAGGACATGGAGGACCCCAGGGAGGCCATAATCAGGCACTCGCCTATCACTTGTAATCGTCCTATATATAGCACCTATGGCAACAGCCCCTATCCAGTTGGCGTCTATTGCACTTGCTGTGCCAAAGGTAGCAAGGCAAACAGCACGGTTGCGCATGCAGACCCAACACACGGTGGCACCGGGGGATTCTGCCTTCCAGCTTTGGCAGCCCGCCATGAGCACCCGCGCTTTCCCATCTACACACAGAAGAAAAAAAAATAGGGACTACCTATCATTCCCTTCCGTATCTTTAAAAATTACGGTTGCGGCCTTGCGCAACTCATCATCAAAATTGATTTCTTGGGAGGCCGCGTTGAGGGTCTCCCACTTTTCACTGCCTCCTAGTAGCCACCAATTAGATAGTTGGTTGGGGCTGGCGGTGCCACCAATCGTGCAATGGACGTACGAGGTGTAGGGTGCTGCAAGCTCCTTGGTAACAACTTGCTGGACGTCTTGTAGGTGCCTCCGTCGCGTGCGATCGGCTACCAAATGGAAAGGCTCCTTGGCCCGAGCTCCATCACCACGCGGCATGGTGTCTGGTACAAACCCTGTGTAAATGGGGAGGATTGCATCGTAGGTTTCTACCATCCCCATGCACAAGGTGACTAAATTTGGTCAGATTCACGTGAAATTCGTACGAATTTCGTGTGAATGACTGTGTGTGAATACAAAAGCTTCTGTGAAATTCGTACGAATTTCACGTGAATCTGAGCGAATTTTTTCAAATTTTTTTTGACTCTTCCTCTTGCCCTCGTTGGCTCTAACAAAGCAAGCACAGACTCAAGCTCAGGGGTCACCGCACACCCAGTCCAATGTCCACTTCGCAATGGGGGGGGGGTATACATAAGGTCACCGAGCTGGTGGAACCAGTCTTGGTTTTATAACCCTTTTTAGTGTCTAAGGTGGACCTACCAGGTTTAGCAGCAAGCAACAGCAGCAAGCAGCAAGCAACAGCACGCGCGAAATGGGTAAAAATCAGAACTCCGTCGTGGTGCTTTGGATTTCAGTGAAATTTTGGTGGATGATACCTATGGGTGTGAAGTACAATCACACAAAGTTTGAGCCAGAAACTCAACGGTGGCGGCCGGAAACGGGATTCGCAAGTGGCGGACCTCAGTTTCAAAAACTGCAGTTTAGGGCCAAAAACAGCCATTTTTGGGCCAAAAAAGCCCTGGAACACATTCAAAACGGCCAAACGAAGGGAAACGGTGGGTAGAGTGCACCTGCGGCTTGACTTCCCCGTGTCAATGAGCTCTTTGCGGCCCTCTAACTCCATGATATGTCCCGGAAACGGCCCAAAAAGGCCCCCAGAAGCTCCAAATGCCGACAGCCAAAAACCAAGAATAGGCCATATCTTTGGCTACATGGCTCAAAATGCGATTCCGAGGGCACCTACTCCACCCGCAACCCCCCACTTTTTGTGGTTTCCACCCCTCAGAATTGCCCAAACGGACACCTAGACCCCAATACCTAGGCCCACTCGGCTGCAGCAAGCTGCAAGCTCAAGCCCAAACAGGTGGGTGCCCAAATGGGTCAACAAGGTCCAATAGGGGCAAAAAGATGACTTTTCTCAAAAATGATCCTAGACCATGTGCGACGCTAAAACAAGTGTTTTTGGACCGTTTTGAGCTTGTGGTGGCCCTTTTTGGTCCTCCGAGAATCCCAAAATGCGTTGAAAATGGGCTGTTTTGGGACCAAAAATGAGTCAAAAATGGGTCAAAAACGCATTTTTCCAAACCTCATCCTGGACCATTTGGGGCGCACAAACGGGTGAAATGAGCCCATTTTGAGCCCATTTTGGGGCATTTTGGCCCCTCAGAAGTCCAAAAAGCCTTGAAAGTGGGCCTCATGGTGATGGGGTTCACTTGCAAGCTGATTTCACTTTGTCAAGAGCCATCAATGTGTGAATCATTCTTGATGTCCTTCACCAATCATAGCTGATGTTCCCTCCCCCACCAGCTCGGTCCCAATATTCAGTCTTGATTAGTGGTGGGGTACACCTAGACGTGGGCGTCCTTGGGCTTCCCCACCGGGTTAGTACGCATGGAATCGAGCAGTTGGTCAATGGTGGCGTGTTGAGGGGTCAGATGCAAAAACTTAAGGGAGGGGAGTTGGAAGCGGAGTTCCCTCCACAAATTTGTGGCCCAGGCCTTCCCCCCAAGATAAGAGTTGCGCTAGGGGCTGCGCATGTCAATGTGAATTACCTCAGGGGAGGGGTCGAGGGATGCTGCCCAGCCCACTACATCGTCCACCCCCAGTGCCCCCGACTGGTTGGTCCTCCATTTGGTGGTGGGCGACGGGGAGGGCTTGGTACTGCGCCAGGGTGTCGGCAGCAGGATCGGGGCGGGCCTGCAAAGAGGCAAGCTGCGACAAAGTTTGCTGGGACATGGTAAGAAGAGGCGAATAAAGGCTTTGAGAGCTGTGAGAAAGCGAAACAGTGGAAATTGGGGCGAATTCACGTGAAATTCGTACGAAATTCATACGAATTTTGTGCGAATTTCACAGTCTCGTGAATGTGTGAACCTAGCGTGAATTTATGTGTGAATTTGGGTTCGTGGATTTCAGATTTGACCGAATCTCACCGAATATGTTGAACCATGTGGCTACTTAAAACCTTTAATTTGCACACATTTGTTGGACCACGCTTTGGGCGAAGATAGCACGAAAAACGCACACGATGGCACCAAGTTACGCGCAAAACACAGCAAAAAGCTGTCAAATTCACGGTACCGTGAATGTCCCATTCAAACGGCCTGTTCACGAAGGCTACATCATGGAGGGCACGGGGCTCATCTTTTCCCCATCAGCCCTACGAACGGTGGCCTTGCCGTTCGCGAGCTCCAAAGACACCAGCGCGGCAACACACGTATCCCTAATATCACCCGATTTCCTTTTGCTTCTGCCATGTTGTGTTTTCTTTCCTTTGCACAGGATGTCGGAGGAACGGGAGTACCCTTCACGCCATCGTCGGCCAGCACTGGGAGTACTGGCCCGCACCCTTACCACGGTCAAATGCAATGCCAAGCCCAGGCCAGGTGGAACCCGGCCCGCACCCCACTATCACGGCGTGGCGCTTGTGGACGGAGACATCCCGGCCACTATTGCTGAACATAGAGGGCAACACGGGAAAGCTGGCAGAGGCGGCGGTGAAATTCAGCAAGGAGCTCATTGACCACGGCTTTCACCCGGGAGTGGCCCCGCAGTTTGCGGCTTACGCGGGGGTCACCGTACAAAACGCGGATATCTTGCCGTGCCTGGCAGCGTATCGCGAACGAAAAGGCCTCATGCCAAATTTCCAACTGGGTATGTTCACGCCGTACACCGCAACCCAAACGGCCCCCACAGCCCAAACTAGGTCGCTGCTGCCCCCACGGACACCCACAACCCATTCGCCACGGACGCCACCAACCAGGCCACGCCGCCCACCGGACCGGGCGGGAGACCAGCGCCGGGAACCCAACAGGCGACGCCACCGTTGGCCGCAGAGCCGGCGGCTGCCCAACGCATCCATGAGCTCACCCGTATGCTGGCAGAGACCCGGATAGAAAACGACCGGCTACGCCAAAACATTGGCGGTCGGTCGCATCAACTTACGAGGGTTGATGTGGCTGGTGAAGCGACAGACCCGCCAGAGGGTGAGTAGTTCAACTCCGAATAATCTCGTAGCGGAAATTGCCTCCGCGGGGCTGTCGCCACAACGGTCATCGTATTATGTCGACAAAGGTTTCAATGCACATACGAAAGGAGGTACCCCCGGCCGCCTCCCCCTCTACATTAGATAGAGGGTGTTGAGGGTGGCAACCAATACGCTGTTCATGGCTTTTCTAGATGTGCATGATGTGTGTTATGTGAAGGGAAGGTAGTTTGCAACTTTCTTGAGCTGGGGCAGTTTGGGTCACCTAATACTAAGGGCGTTTCCAAGGGTTTGCCTCGGGGCTTTTCGGGGGGAACATCGTCTAAAAGTAGCGCGCAGTGTGCGCGCAGTGCAAGGATTCCCCCTTTGTAGGAAGCCCTCCGTGGGGTCCGGAGCGGGCGTTTAGTTTGCTAACACAACTCAAAAAGTCTAGTACTCTGATACCCGAAACACCCCTGACCTGGCAAGAGTTCAAGGGGGCAGCATCCCAGCCCCGGAAGAAGGCAATGGGAGCGGATGGCGTCCCGCCCCACGTGATACAGTCGCTACCGGAAACTGTCCAGTGGGTGCTGTATCGACTAGTGTGTGAGGCATGGTATGAGGCACATTGTAGGCTAGATGTGCGCGCTTGTGTCTCTTGCAGTGCCTGGCAATCACCTCTGTGTCTGCAGTGCGCTTACGCGGTCCATGGCAATCTTTGGAGGGCCCCTAGGCCCCGAGTACATGTCGGTTTGGGAGGCATTCCGCTTCAAGGACCCTGCGAAAGAGCGGGTGTTCCAAGACCGCCAGCAGCGGCAGGCGTGCCGGATCTGTCAGGTCTGCTGCATCCTGCACGCCCTGCTGGTCGCCAGTTACATGGTCTTCAGTCTGCGGGACGGCCACACCCCGGCCTTCTACCTGTCGTTAATGCCCGGCCTGGCCGTTGCGCTGACCTGCCTTGTGCTGGTCTCCTGCGTGCCCTGGGCCCAAAGGCACGCCGTCATTGTCACGAGCGTCGTGGCGGTGCTGTTGGTCTTGTGCACCAGCGTCCCGACGGAGGTGTCCGTGGGGGAGTTCGCGGACCTCCGCCACCAAGAGCTGCTGCCGGTGTTCCAGGCGCTGGCCCACAACGAAGAGGCCTCGCAGCAGCTGGGGGAGTTCGTGCAGCGGGTGTCGCGGTCAGACGGGTACACTGCGTGGCTGTTGGTCCTCACGCTGGAGGCGCTAGCCCTGCTTTACTGCGGGTTCAGCAGGAGCACCTTGGTGGCCACCGTCGTGATCCCCTGTGCCCTGTTGCCGTTCGTGGTGGTCATGACCCCGCAGGGAAGTCTCCTGATGGTGGGCCTCCGGACCGTCCTGTGGTGCGCTCTGCTGATCGGCATGCTGCCTCTGAGCATCAGGGGGACGCTCAGCCGACGGGCCCAGTTCTTGCTGGAGCAACAATTCGCCGCCGACTTGGCCGAGGCGCTTGACGCCAGCTGGAAGGCGGACTCCATCCTGAACCACACGCTTAAGAACACGATGAGCGAGGCGGCCGGGGAGATCGAGATGTTCCTCGGCGGATTGCGGTCCGACACAAGCCTCAGTCACCTCCGCAACTCGCTGAGCTCCCTCCGCAGAGCCATGCGGAGCTGCCACGCCCGTCAGGCGTATATTCAACTATCCGCCGCAAAGTACACGCTGTTGCTGAGCCCGGTCAACCTGGGCGCGTTCGCCGCCGAATACGCCGCAGGGCGCCACATGACGTACACGGCGGACGAGGGCACCGTCCTGATCGACCCCACCCTCTGCGGCCTCTTAGTGGACAACGCCATCAGCAACGCGTTCAAGCACGGGCACCCGGAGGACCCCCGCATCAAGTTCAGCATCTGCCTGGACAGGGGGAGTCCCTCGGTCGATGGGGCAGCCCGACGTCGACCACGTCGGTGCTGCTCGACGTGGTCCCCTCCGGCGCAGCGGACCGCGTGCACATCACGTTCTGCGTGGAGAACGAGACCAACCCCGTCCGGCCGACAATCACGCCCTCGTACGTGGAGTCGGTGCTGTCCAGTCGAGCAGCCCCGGACGTCTCCCGGACCTGCGCCTTCTCCGACCGCATCGGCCTGCAGCAGTCGTTCGCGGCGGCGGACGCGCACGACATGACCTGCGCGCTGGTGCAGACGGGGTCCATCGTGAAGTTCACGGCGTCGATGTACGCGCTGCGGGCGCCCCCGGCGGCGGCCCCCGCCGACGGGGCCGGGG
This sequence comes from Eutreptiella sp. 'Long Island Sound 2002', assembly GCA_964036045.1. Classification (NCBI taxonomy): domain Eukaryota; phylum Euglenozoa; class Euglenophyceae; order Eutreptiales; family Eutreptiaceae; genus Eutreptiella; species Eutreptiella sp. 'Long Island Sound 2002'. The sequence continues at coordinate 33,585,256 of OZ038397.1, forward strand.
CCTGCGACATCACGCAGTTCCCGGCCGATCTGCACGTGCACTGCATCAACGACTCCGGGGGAGCCCGGCGCCTGCTCGAGCACAGCCTGCGGGCGCGGGCCAACACCGACAACGTGCGGCTGTTCGGGCAGGTGCACAGCGACGTCGAGGAGTTCGTGTCGGCCACGCTGCTGCAAGCGGACATCGCGATCCTGGACCAGCACCTGGAGTACGGCCCCGACACCAACACCCTCGGCACCGACCTCGTGAAGAAGCTCCTGAGCCTTGGGTTCCCGGGGCTGATCCGCATCCGGTCAGCGAACTCCGCCCCGGAGGATCTGGAGCTGTACTTTAAGGCGGGGGCGCACGTCGTCTTCGGGAAGGACGAGCCCATGGCGAAGATGATCCTGAGGATGAAACAAGCGTACGTGCGCCACGTCATGGCCGACAGGGACTAGGGCATGGGGAGAGGCATTGGCAAAGGGACTGCGGGGCAGCGGTCGTCCGCTTGGGTGCGCCGGGCACACTGCCCCCAGTCTCTTGCAGTCCCCTGCCCCGCCGGTCTATCGCTATTTGTACATTTGCTCCGTGTCGTCCCTGCGGTACGGCTCATGATGTTGTTTGCAAACAAGAGTTTTGTCATTCGACGATCGATCCAGCGGGAGTCGGTGGTCGCCCAAGTCGTTGGGCGCTCGGCACTTGGTGACGCTTTTCGCAAGATCTTACCCCCGGGATGATGGGCCTTCCCCCATGGGCGGCCCCTGTCTCACGGCTCTCTCGGGTACAGTGCCGGTCTCTGACCGTTGCTCGCCTCTGTAGACAGACATAGTCCCGTGTTACCACGACAGATGCTGAAGGTTGTGTCATTTGTTGCAGGCCCCCTGAGGCTGATGGTGTACTGCCTAGGCTGATACCAGATCCCCAGTCGGTGTGCAGCCACCAACCCTTTCCTCGGCTGGGGCTCGATACGGCAGGAGATACGCACCCACAATCCATGGGTTTCCCTGTGTGGCCGAAGTACAGCGCAAACACACCATTGCGCAAACACTGCCACCCCGTGAAGGCCATTGTACATGACGGGCCAAAGGCTTCTGAGATCCGCCTTTCACTTGCGAACCAGGCACGCGCATCCTCCTCTGAGAAAACAACAAATGCAGCACCTGCCCTGATTTATGCCAATTTACTTCAGCCCGAAACGTTGAGCCTGAATCAGTGGATCCCCGGCCCTTCCCGAAACGGGGGGTGGGGGGCATCAGGCGGTCTTCTTGGCATTCTTTGCTATTCCTTGCCTTTCTTTTTCAGGGTTTACTAGGGAATGTGGATGATTCATCTGGTGGCGTGCCCCTAAGAGCTGCATTTCTGCCTCCCCTCCCCACCCCCGGCTTTGCGTTCTTTTGGTTTCACCAAAATCTTACTTGACTCCAACAACTGAGCAACCAAAAGGAAGGTGTGTTTGGGCCCTGGGACTGAGATCCAGGACACTTACACTTGCTGCGCTATTTGTAGTACAAGAGAGGTCATACAGTTGGGTCCGGTCCTGTGACTCATACAACAGCCTTTGCCGAGACACCACAGCTTTCGAAAGTGCGTGGACTGGACGTGCGGTGCCGATTTTAATTACATGTTTCGCTCAAAAGGATTGACTCGGCTTTGAGCTGATTCCTCTAAACCCCCCCTCCCCCCCCGTTTCGGGGACCCGGTTTCCCCGACTCAGCCCGAAATGTTAGCCCAAATCAGTGGATTTCTCAGAGTGGCCGTAAAAAAGACCATTTACTGAAGGTGTTTGTGTTGTGGTGATGAATGCCGCTGTGTCTTTTGCATAGAGTCAGTGGTGGCATACAGTTCACATGCAGTGCAGACTATTTGTGGAAGGCCATTGTACATGACGGGCCAAAGGCTTCTGAGATCCGCCTTTCACTTGCGAACCAGGCACGCGCATCCTCCTCTGAGAAAACAACAAATGCAGCACCTGCCCTGATTTATGCCAATTTACTTCAGCCCGAAACGTTGAGCCTGAATCAGTGGATCCCCGGCCCTTCCCGAAACGGGTGGTGGGGGGCATCAGGCGGTCTTCTTGGCATTCTTTGCTATTCCTTGCCTTTCTTTTTCAGGGTTTACTAGGGAATGTGGATGATTCATCTGGTGGCGTGCCCCTAAGAGCTGCACTTCTGCCTCCCCTCCCCACCCCCGGCTTTGCGTTCTTTTGGTTTCACCAAAATCTTACTTGACTCCAACAACTGAGCAACCAAAAGGAAGGTGTGTTTGGGCCCCGGGACTGAGATCAAGGACACTTAGACTTGCTGCGCTATTTGTAGTACAAGAGAGGTCATACAGTTGGGTCCGGTCTTGTGACTCATACAACAGCCTTTGCCGAGACACCACAGCTTTCGAAAGTGCGTGGACTGGACGTGCGGTGCCGATTTTGATTACATGTTTCGCTCAAAAGGATTGACTCGGCTTTGAGCTGATTCCTCTAAACCCCCCCTCCCCCCCCGTTTCAGGGACCCGGTTTCCCCGAATCAGCCCGAAATGTTAGCCCAAATCAGTGAATTTCTCAGAGTGGCCGTAAAAAAGACCATTTACTGAAGGTGTTTGTGTTGTGGTGATGAATGCCGCTGTGTCTTTTGCATAGAGTCAGTGGTGGCATACAGTTCACATGCAGTGCAGACTATTTGTGGAAGGCCATTGTACATGACGGGCCAAAGGCTTCTGAGATCCGCCTTTCACTTGCGAACCAGGCACGCGCATCCTCCTCTGAGAAAACAACAAATGCAGCACCTGCCCTGATTTATGCCAATTTACTTCAGCCCGAAACGTTGAGCCTGAATCAGTGGATCCCCGGCCCTTCCCGAAACGGGGGGTGGGGGGCATCAGGCGGTCTTCTTGGCATTCTTTGCTATTCCTTGCCTTTCTTTTTCAGGGTTTACTAGGGAATGTGGATGATTCATCTGATGGCGTGCCCCTAAGAGCTGCATTTCTGCCTCCCCTCCCCACCCCCGGCTTTGTGTTCTTTTGGTTTCACCAAAATCTTACTTGACTCCAACAACTGAGCAACCAAAAGGAAGGTGTGTTTGGGCCCCGGGACTGAGATCCAGGACACTTAGACTTGCTGCGCTATTTGTAGTACAAGAGAGGTCATACAGTTGGGTCCGGTCCTGTGACTCATACAACAGCCTTTGCCGAGACACCACAGCTTTCGAAAGTGCGTGGACTGGACGTGCGGTGCCGATTTTGATTACATGTTTCGCTCAAAAGGATTGACTCGGCTTTGAGCTGATTCCTCTAAACCCCCCCTCCCCCCCCCGTTTCGGGGACCCGGTTTCCCCGAATCAGCCCGAAATGTTAGCCCGAATCAGTGGATTTCTCAGAGTGGCCGTAAAAAAGACCATTTACTGAAGGTGTTTGTGTTGTGGTGATGAATGCCGCTGTGTCTTTTGCATAGCGTCAGTGGTGGCATACAGTTCACATGCAGTGCAGACTATTTGTGGAAGGCCATTGTACATGACGGGCCAAAGGCTTCTGAGATCCGCCTTTCACTTGCGAACCAGGCACGCGCATCCTCCTCTGAGAAAACAACAAATGCAGCACCTGCCCTGATTTATGCCAATTTACTTCAGCCCGAAACGTTGAGCCTGAATCAGTGGATCCCCGGCCCTTCCCGAAACGGTGGGTGGGGGGCATCTGGCGGTCTTCTTGGCATTCTTTGCTATTCCTTGCCTTTCTTTTTCAGGGTTTACTAAGGAATGTGGATGATTCATCTGATGGCGTGCCCCTAAGAGCTGCATTTCTGCCTCCCCTCCCCACCCCCGGCTTTGCGTTCTTTTGGTTTCACCAAAATCTTACTTGACTCCAACAACTGAGCAACCAAAAGGAAGGTGTGTTTGGGCCCCGGGATTGAGATCCAGGACACTTAGACTTGCTGCGCTATTTGTAGTACAAGAGAGGTCATACAGTTGGGTCCGGTCCTGTGACTCATACAACAGCCTTTGCCGAGACACCACAGCTTTCGAAAGTGCGTGGACTGGACGTGCGGTGCCGATTTTGATTACATGTTTCGCTCAAAAGGATTGACTCGGCTTTAAGCTGATTCCTCTAAACCCCCCCTCCCCCCCCCGTTTCGGGGACCCGGTTTCCCCGAATCAGCCCGAAATGTTAGCCCGAATCAGTGGATTTCTCAGAGTGGCCGTAAAAAAGACCATTTACTGAAGGTGTTTGTGTTGTGGTGATGAATGCCGCTGTGTCTTTTGCATAGCGTCAGTGGTGGCATACAGTTCACATGCAGTGCAGACTATTTGTGGAAGGCCATTGTACATGACGGGCCAAAGGCTTCTGAGATCCGCCTTTCACTTGCGAACCAGGCACGCGCATCCTCCTCTGAGAAAACAACAAATGCAGCACCTGCCCTGATTTATGCCAATTTACTTCAGCCCGAAACGTTGAGCCTGAATCAGTGGATCCCCGGCCCTTCCCGAAACGGGGGGTGGGGGGCATCTGGCGGTCTTCTTGGCATTCTTTGCTATTCCTTGCCTTTCTTTTTCAGGGTTTACTAAGGAATGTGGATGATTCATCTGATGGCGTGCCCCTAAGAGCTGCATTTCTGCCTCCCCTCCCCACCCCCGGCTTTGCGTTCTTTTGGTTTCACCAAAATCTTACTTGACTCCAACAACTGAGCAACCAAAAGGAAGGTGTGTTTGGGCCCTGGGACTGAGATCCAAAACACATACACTTGCTGCGCTATTTGTAGTACAAGAGAGGTCATACAGTTGGGTCCGGTCCTGTGACTCATACAACAGCCTTTGCCGAGACACCACAGCTTTCGAAAGTGCGTGGACTGGACGTGCGGTGCCGATTTTGATTACATGTTTCGCTCAAAAGGATTGACTCGGCTTTGAGCTGATTCCTCTAAACCCCCCCTCCCCCCCCCGTTTCGGGGACCCGGTTTCCCCGAATCAGCCCGAAATGCTAGCCCAAATCAGTGAATTTCTCAGAGTGGCCGTAAAAAAGACCATTTACTGAAGGTGTTTGTGTTGTGGTGATGAATGCGGCTGTGTCTTTTGCATAGAGTCAGTGGTGGCATACAGTTCACATGCAGTGCAGACTATTTGTGGACGGCCATTGTACATGACGGGCCAAAGGCTTCTGAGATCCGCCTTTCACTTGCGAACCAGGCACGCGCATCCTCCTCTGAGAAAACAACAAATGCAGCACCTGCCCTGATTTATGCCAATTTACTTCAGCCCGAAACGTTGAGCCTAAATCAGTGGATCCCCGGCCCTTCCCGAAACCGGGGGTGGGGGGCATCAGGCGGTCTTCTTGGCATTCTTTGCTATTCCTTGCCTTTCTTTTTCAGGGTTTACTAGGGAACGTGGGTGATTCATCTGGTGGCGTGCCACTAAGAGCTGCATTTCTGCCTCCCCTCCCCACCCCCGGCTTTGCATTCTTTTGGTTTCACCAAAATCTTACTTGACTCCAACAACTGAGCAACCAAAAGGAAGGTGTGTTTGGGCCCCGGGACTGAGATCCAGGACACTTACACTTGCTGCGCTATTTGTAGTACAAGAGAGGTCATACAGTTGGGTCCGGTCCTGTGACTCATACAACAGCCTTTGCCGAGACACCACAGCTTTCGAAAGTGCGTGGACTGGACGTGCGGTGCCGATTTTGATTACATGTTTCGCTCAAAAGGATTGACTCGGCTTTGAGCTGATTCCTCTAAACCCCCCCCCCCCCCGTTTCGGGGACCCGGTTTCCCCGACTCAGCCCGAAATGTTAGCCCGAATCAGTGGATTTCTCAGAGTGGCCGTAAAAAAGACCATTTACTGAAGGTGTTTGTGTTGTGGTGATGAATGCCGCTGTGTCTTTTGCATAGAGTCAGTGGTGGCATACAGTTCACATGCAGTGCAGACTATTTGTGGAAGGCCATTGTACATGACGGGCCAAAGGCTTCTGAGATCCGCCTTTCACTTGCGAACCAGGCACGCGCATCCTCCTCTGAGAAAAAAACAAATGCAGCACCTGCCCTGATTTATGCCAATTTACTTCAGCCCGAAAAGTTGAGCCTGAATCAGTGGATCCCCGGCCCTTCCCGAAACGGGGGGTGGGGGGCATCTGGCGGTCTTCTTGGCATTCTTTGCTATTCCTTGCCTTTCTTTTTCAGGGTTTACTAAGGAATGTGGATGATTCATCTGGTGGCGTGCCCCTAAGAGCTGCATTTCTGCCTCCCCTCCCCACCCCCGGCTTTGCGTTCTTTTGGTTTCACCAAAATCTTACTTGACTCCAACAACTGAGCAACCAAAAGGAAGGTGTGTTTGGGCCCTGGGACTGAGATCCAGGACACTTAGACTTGCTGCGCTATTTGTAGTACAAGAGAGGTCATACAGTTGGATTCCCCCCTAACCTCCTGACAGGTACAGCTCACACATACACAGTACACAAAGCCAACACTGATGCTTGCTCCTTCACTGGCGCGCCAGGCCCGAAGGGCACCGTGGGTCATCTCTGACTCTCACTCATGCTGGCTCTCGTGGTTCCACATATAAAGGCGTGCTCGCTCACTGACTCACACTGTGCCGTCTCATCCATCGCACTTGCGAGGGGAGCTCTCTTTTATATACCCCGGGTATGGTCCTGCTCTGCCTGCACCACGTGTCGTCCCTCTCCCCCACCTCTCCTCTCAAGCCCACTTTTTTCTCACTCTGGTACATTAGCGCCATGGACAGTCCGTGCAGGAGTGACAGTCATCCTCATGTCAGCCTCGCCTCAGTCTGAGTCCGTCCGTTCCAGATCATCCTTCACAAGTTTGAATACATCTTTGATGAGGTCCGCTTTTTCATTGAGGGTGACTCTTTGCACTGCAGTGGCATGGTGGGTGAAGGACATCGTCAGCCTGACTCCTGGTGCCAGTCGCAGCTCGTGGCGGTCGAGGTAAAGGTGGCGTTGGGCCTGGTCCTTACTCTTCTCAGCAGGCTCGACCCGTGCCATGGCATACTGCGCCCTGGTGCGTCGCGTGATCCATCCACAGAAGGTCTGCCAGGCGTTGTGGAGGTCCCGTTCTGGTACTGGCCGGCACAGCACTAACTCGAAGGATTGCTCGGTCATCCCTCCCAGGCGGTATCTGGGCTGTTCTGCATGGAGGTGCCCTTCCGCTCTCTCAGCTCTCCGCCTCAGCGTGCGCGCCTTCTGCATCAGCTTGCCCTCCGGGCCCCGAGATCCTCGTGGGCGTTTCGACCCCACTTTCCCCTCGTCATGGGACTCCTCCTCATGTCGGTCGCCCCACTCAGACATGTTGCAGGGGCCTGCTACAGCAAAAAAGAGGGGGCACTCCAGCCATCGCTCATGCGAGGAAACCCCCCCCCCCCGCTACAGTCGGACCGATCCAAAACTCTGCACAAGGTGCAGCTTTCCGCACAATGTACCCCACTTATGTGCCGCCTCAATTTTTGCCTTGGTGATGCTTGTTGGCGTCAGGTCTGGCAAACGGGACACAAATTCAGCAGGCATGCGCGCAGTATCAACCCAGACAACATTCAAGACCAAGCCCGTGTGCCACAACAAATTCCAAAGAGCACGGAGTATCTTCACTTGCGTACATGCCCTCGTCGACGCCCTCATATTGGTTGCACTGTAGCAGGCCGCTGTATTGTCCACAAACAATGAGACCCTGTGCCACTTCTGGGTCACCGCAAACCTACAGGCATGTAGGACACCACTGAGCTCCGCCTGTAGCTGGTTCTGCGCCGGGATCTTTCGCGTTCGCATGACTCCATTGCGTCCAGAGATACCCAGGCGGTAGCCACCAGCAGTCTCTGCTGCATCCACTGCCAGGAACGGCGCAAAGCCAAAATGCCCAGGCCTTGGGTCAACCGTGGCTGGTACGTACGATATCGCCAGCGCATCGAACAGTGCCGATATCAGGGCCGGGCTCGGGCGGTGCTGAAACCGATGATGTCCCCAACGGAACCTGTGCCACCCCTGCAGAAACAGGGTGACCCCTTTTCGTGGTCCAAATGCCCATTGCATTTTTCCCGTGACCCGTTCCGCCACCTTTGGAGACACAGGCGAGCAGGCCGTTTTTATGGCAATCCCCAAGCACTTTGTGAGCATTTTGTCTGTGTTCCGCACCTCCCCTTTGGCCAGGTCGAACATCTTCCCCAGCCACAGGACATTCTAATGTGGCTCGGGGCAGGATTTTATGGAGATGCGCACGCCCTTTGCCGTCAAGAAACACGCCAGCCGATGGCCCAGGCTTTTCATGCACTCCCTGTCACGTGACAAGATCGGCACATCATCCAAATAATGGAAACGGTAGACATCGATCCCCTCCACGTGGTTGTCAAAGAACTCCTTCAACAGCGCTGCCAATGTGTCCTGTGCCAGTACCGGGGAAAACTTCCACCCAAACGGGAGGCAGTGGAAGTGCGCCCCCTGTATGCGAAACAGTCCCCTATGTTCAGCTGGGATTTGCAGGCTCCAGTAGAAGTTGGATATGTCCAAGGTAATGCCCCACAATGGTGCTCCACGGTGTATCTCCCGTTGGATGGTCTGAAAGACCGTGTGAATAGATGGAAGCCTGACCTTGCGCAGCGGCACCTTCGAGCAGTCGTTCAGATTTCGCATGTCAATGATGAAGGAGCACTTCACATCATTTTTGGGCTTAACGAAAGCCGACACATTGTCCGTGAGGTCCTCCCACTCAAGGGCACCCAAACACGTGGGGTCCCTGCACAGGAACCCATCGTCCACCAGCACTCCAATCATGCGTCTGGTGTGCAACGACGGCTGCCATACATCGAATCCTCCACAATCGTGCCCCGACTTCCAACTCCGTATATCCCAAATGAGGCGCTTTGGGATGTTCGCGTTCCACACATCTAAAGGGATGTCCAGGCTGCCCTTCTCTCCAAGGCCCGCATCAATCATTCTTTCTGAGATACCTCCCGACGGGCCATCCCCGTCATATCCGTCGTAGTCCTGACCCAGCAGGTCCCAGTTGAGCTCATGCAGATCCCCCAGGTGGCGCAGGATCGTGTCCAGGTGTGCCTGCCCACCGTCCACATCTCTGAGGCGCTCCCGCGCTCAGAAGATTACCGTAAGCGCGGCCCGAAGAAGCTCATTTCGCGGGATATTCGAGACCCGCTCGATCCGTCTCGAAGCCGACCACGCACACGCCCGCGCCCGCCTATATGTGACCCACGCTCCTGCAGTACTTCCTCCTCCAACTCCCATGAGGCACTTTAACCTACGTGGCTTGTGCTGCCTGCCCACCTCGTTGTCGGGTGACGCCCGTCTCGATTTACCTCCCCCCCCCCCTACCCCACAGGCCGTCCGGCCATGCGCCTCCTCACGCACTGCGTCTCCTCTTTCCCCTCCTGCCATCGGCCTTCCGAGGTGAGGGGCTATCCGAGGATGATCCAGAGCACGTGGCATCTCCAGAGTCGCTCTCTGGGGTGCTCCCCTCAGGGATATCGTAGGCCTCAGGGGCCCAGAACTCCGTACACCGTCTGGTTGCCGTTCCCGCAATCCATGGCCTCCCCTTGAGGTAACTGGGGGGGGTAGGCGTTGTGAATGGGTGCCGGATGCGCCCTGGGTGCGGGCAGTTGATGTAGGCCATTGCCGTTCTTGTGCTCCTCCACCTGAACCACGCCTTGATGCTAGAAATCTTGCCCCCAGCCTTGTACATGGTCGCTGGGCCCAGACGCCTCCATGCATGCCACCTGAGGTCCTTCCACTTTGATCCACGCAAAAGGGTCGCCATGACACGCTGCAGTTTGTCCTCAGAGACCAGTCGCTGGAACTTGTCGAGGTTCCAGCATCTTTGTGCATCCAGGCGTAGAGCTGCAACCATTTGAGGGCCACTCCTGAAACCGTACGGGTAATCCAAGCCCTGTGGACTTTGCGGTCATAGAACTCCGCCGTCCCTGCCAGAACCCCCAGCCTGTGGAAGCTGATGCTGGCCGCCTCGCCGACTCTGAGGCCCAGCAGCGTTGAAAGTATCGCGAGTCCCACCACACACCACTCGGGCTCTCAATCCGCTTGGTGTGCCATGATCTGCAGTGCCTCAAAACTGCCCCACTCCTGTGTTGACTTCTCTTCCAGCCGCTGCGCTCCCTTGAATGCCTTCCACAGTCGTTTTGGGACCGGCTCGCTAACCACCCCCATGGTGTATGCCATGGCCGCCGCATTGAGGATTGTTTTGACCGAACTGCTGCCTTTTCCCTCTCGAATGGCATCACACACGACTTGCTCCACGACCTTGTATGGTCCCCACTCCGGCCGGGCCATATATGTCTGTCGGAGTCGTCGCATTCCTGTCTCGTACGTGCCCAGCGATGTCGTGCTACAGGAGTTTGCGAGGACTTGCCAGTTGCTTTGCAGGACCCCATCCTTGCTGTCCGCCTGGGCTCAACATAATGCGGCATATGCCCGTCGGTATGCCGGCCATTCCCTGGGGATGTCGTCGTCTTCGCTTTCCCCCTCCACCTCTCCTTCATGCCAAAGGAACCTGTTTGGGCTGTCCTCCGCCATGCCCCCCCCTCCCCCCCCTTCCGGGGGAAGTCAACTCTCGCAGTCCCATATCCAGTGGCTGTCTCCACATTCTCCACACTTCATATGCGTTGTCGCCTCTTGCAGTGCAGTAGTAGGTGATGTTCTCCAACTCCGCGAACCTGAATCTCCCTTTTCGGGTCGCTTCAATCCATGTGCGTGCTCCCAGTCTTTCCAACTCTTTGGTAGACCTCGGCGCAACCCGGGATTGTGGTTGCTTCCCGGTGCCCTTATGTGAGCCACTAGTCACACTGTGGCCCCTGCTGGGGTACTTCTCTTTATAGTTGTCCTTGGAGACCAGCATCACCTCCCACAGCTCCTTTGCCAGCGTCTCCCCCTTTTCCTCCTCGTTGGACTCCAGGAATTTCTTCAGTGAAGCTGTCGTCTCACGCATCCATTTGGCATTTCCCGGGGCATCAACAAACTCGTCCAGCGCTGCACGGGTCAGGGGTCTCACGATTTTTGCTCTCTGCTTGTGCTCCAGTATCACTTTGAGCGCCTCCATCTGTTTTGAGATCTCCTGCTCCTCTGAGTCTACAGATGCATTTGGTTTTCCCACATCCGATGCATCTGCCGTTACCAGATTCAGCTTGTGGCCTTCCCGGATGATGATCCACTTGAAGTTGTCGAAGAGGGCCAGCGCTCCCATTGCCTTTAGCACGAATTCGGGGTCTTCTGGCTTTCGGGTCTCCGGGATGTCCTCAGCAAACTCTCGGATGGTTAGGCGGTGCTTGGCTGCCAGCTGTGCCACCTCCATTCCCGCCTTCGCGATTTCGGCACTGGAGCAGAGCTTCACAAAAGTGCTCCACTGCGACTCCAAAAACGACTTGATGCGAGCCCTGATCTCGTCGCTGACCGCCAGCTCCGTCTCCTTTTTCGCCTTGAACTCCCCTGTCTGGACCTCAATTGTGCATCGACAGCAGCTCTCATAGCCAGCAATGGCGTGGAGGAGTTTTAGTGGATCTTCGTCCCAACCAGAGGCCACCTTGAGGTCCTGCAGCCATTTACCATGGTCCACCCCCGCATCTCTGATGCGCTGCATGATTTCCACTGCCGCTCTCGCCAAGTGGTCTACGGGGAGGGTGCTCTTGTAGACTCGAAATGGCCCTTGGAGACGAAATCTTTGAAGGCGAGGGACTCCATGCTGATGGCTGACATTTGGTCTGGATCTCTTTACTTGGCCTGACGGGCCTGAGAACCCAAAAATCTTTAAAAGATTCTATAGTGATAGTGCATATGAGTGGTATTATGGGGTGAATCCTGTGATTCGCCTATAGGCGAATCCCTTGGTCCGGTCCTGTGACTCATACATCAGCCTTTGCCGAGACACCACAGCTTTCGAAAGTGCGTGGACTGGACGTGCGGTGCCGATTTTGATTACATGTTTCGCTCAAAAGGATTGACTCGGCTTTAAGCTGATTCCTCTAAACCCCCCCCCCCCCCCCCGTTTCGGGGACCCGGTTTCCCCGAATCAGCCCGAAATGTTAGCCCGAATCAGTGGATTTCTCAGAGTGGCCGTAAAAAAGACCATTTACTGAAGGTGTTTGTGTTGTGGTGATGAATGCCGCTGTGTCTTTTGCATAGAGTCAGTGGTGGCATACAGTTCACATGCAGTGCAGACTATTTGTGGAAGGCCATTGTACATGACGGGCCAAAGGCTTCTGAGATCCGCCTTTCACTTGCGAACCAGGCACGCGCATCCTCCTCTGAGAAAACAACAAATGCAGCACCTGCCCTGATTTATGCCAATTTACTTCAGCCCGAAACGTTGAGCCTGAATCAGTGGATCCCCGGCCCTTCCCGAAACGGGGGGTGGGGGGCATCAGGCGGTCTTCTTGGCATTCTTTGCTGTTCCTTGCCTTTCTTTTTCAGGGTTTACTAGGGAATGTGAATGATTCATCTGGTGGCGTGCCCCTAAGAGCTGCACTTCTGCCTCCCCTCCCCACCCCCGGCTTTGCGTTCTTTTGGTTTCACCAAAATCTTACTTGACTCCAACAACTGAGCAACCAAAAGGAAGGTGTGTTTGGGCCCTGGGACTGAGATCCAGGACACTTACACTTGCTGCGCTATTTGTAGTACAAGAGAGGTCATACTGTTGGGTCCGGTCCTGTGACTCATACAACAGCCTTTGCCGAGACACCACAGCTTTCGAAAGTGCGTGGACTGGACGTGCGGTGCCGATTTTGATTACATGTTTCGCTCAAAAGGATTGACTCGGCTTTAAGCTGATTCCTCTAAACCCCCCCCCCCCCCCCGTTTCGGGGACCCGGTTTCCCCGAATCAGCCCGAAATGCTAGCCCAAATCAATGAATTTCTCAGAGTGGCCGTAAAAAAGACCATTTACTGAAGGTGTTTGTGTTGTGGTGATGAATGCCGCTGTGTCTTTTGCATAGAGTCAGTGGTGGCATACAGTTCACATGCAGTGCAGCCTATTTGTGGAAGGCCATTGTACATGACGGGCCAAAGGCTTCTGAGATCCGCCTTTCACTTGCGAACCAGGCACGCGCATCCTCCTCTGAGAAAACAACAAATGCAGCACCTGCCCTGACTTATGCCAATTTACTTCAGCCCGAAACGTTGAGCCTGAATCACTGGATCCCCGACCCTTCCCGAAACAGGGGGTGGGGGGCATCAGGCGGTCTTCTTGGCATTCTTTGCTATTCCTTGCCTTTCTTTTTCAGGGTTTACTAGGGAATGTGGATGATTCATCTGGTGGTGTGCCCCTCAGAGCTGCATTTTTGCCTCCCCTCCCCACCCCCGGCTTTGCGTTCTTTTGGTTTCACCAAAATCTTACTTGACTCCAACAACTGAGCAACCAAAAGGAAGGTGTGTTTGGGCCCCGGGACTGAGATCCAGGACACTTACACTTGCTGCGCTATTTGTAGTACAAGAGAGGTCATACAGTTGGGTCCGGTCCTGTGACTCATACAACAGCCTTTGCCGAGACACCACAGCTTTCGAAAGTGCGTGGACTGGACGTGCGGTGCCGATTTTGATTACATGTTTCGCTCAAAAGGATTGACTCGGCTTTAAGCTGATTCCTCTAAACCCCCCCTCCCCCCCCGTTTCGGGGACCCGGTTTCCCCGAATCAGCCCGAAATGTTAGCCCGAATCAGTGGATTTCTCAGAGTGGCCGTAAAAAAGACCATTTACTGAAGGTGTTTGTGTTGTGGTGATGAATGCCGCTGTGTCTTTTGCATAGAGTCAGTGGTGGCATACAGTTCACATGCAGTGCAGACTATTTGTGGAAGGCCATTGTACATGACGGGCCAAAGGCTTCTGAGATCCGCCTTTCACTTGCGAACCAGGCACGCGCATCCTCCTCTGAGAAAACAACAAATGCAGCACCTGCCCTGATTTATGCCAATTTACTTCAGCCCGAAACGTTGAGCCTGAATCAGTGGATCCCCGGCCCTTCCCGAAACAGGGGGTGGGGGGCATAAGGCGGTCTTCTTGGCATTCTTTGCTATTCCTTGCCTTTCTTTTTCAGGGTTTACTAGGGAAGGTGGATGATTCATCTGGTGGTGTGCCCCTAAGAGCTGCATTTTTGCCTCCCCTCCCCACCCCCGGCTTTGCGTTCTTTTGGTTTCACCAAAATCTTACTTGACTCCAACAACTGAGCAACCAAAAGGAAGGTGTGTTTGGGCCCTGGGACTGAGATCCAGGTCACAGGCAACCTATTTTGGCAAAAATGGGTCTACTGATTTGTTTGCCGATTTGGGGGCTGGCTTTCATGTCCCTGCATCTGCACGTCCACCGCTGGTGCCTGGTGCCTGTGCAGTGCTGGAGCGAGTGCAGTACCCGTGTGTGTACCCTCCCGTGTCCCTTGGCCCACTCCCAGTGGCCCTGCCCTGCCCCAGGGAGGGGACCGTGCCTTGCTCGTTTAAAACACGAAACGATCTGTGCAAATTGGACAACTTCCCTGCTCCCTGTCATGCCGTGTTTGGCGGTGGTCATATCATGTCACATCATTTGGATGTTTAATCGTTGTGGGGTCCTTGGGTCCCACATGCACAGAGAGAACGCTGATGAGTGCGGGAATTTTCTTTCTTCCCTCCCTGCAATTTGGCTCTGTGTCATTGTGTGTGACGCAAAGTGTGTCATTTTGCTGTAGTTCAGTGATTGGCAGTCGCGACTGCTATTGAGGGAATGGGGAGTCCCGCGCACCCGTACTGCCCCAGCCGTAAATGATTGGGAGTGCTGCAATTTGTACTATCCACTGTCGCACTGCATTGACCGACAGCCGTCTGCCGCAAGCCTTGTTGGGCACGCCGTTTTGATTGGTTCCCATGCAGTTTTCATTGGTTCCCATGCAGTTTTGATTGGTTCCCATGCAGTTTTGATTGGTTCCCACGGTGGTCGCCCAAGTGGTTGGGCGCTCGGCGACGCTTTTTGCAAAATCTTACCCCCGGGATGATGGGCCTTCCCCCATGGGCGGCCCCTGTCTCACGGCTCTCTCAGGTGCAGTGCCGGTCTCTGACTGTCGCTCGCCTCCGTATACAGACATAGTCCCGTGTTACCACGACAGATGCAAGTATAGACAGACAACGCCGGATTGACCGCGTTATGATTCCCTCCGCATTTATGTCTTCTGTGTGTGAATGTTTTCCATGTTTCCTTGCCTCATCTGACCATAAAGCCGTTGTATTGTCTTTACGTGCATCTACCGACAGCCACCAACGTCGTAGCAGGTGCCCAACATCGTTTCTTGAATGTGATGATACGGTGAACGACATTGCTTCACAGCTACAGCACATTCCCACCACGGGTTTTGCCCAGTGGGCTGATTCTATGACATTAATTTGACGCGCGGCGTTTACATATGAGAAAGCACATCGTAGTACAAGTTTTACTCAAATCCAGGTTCTGATGAGGGAGTCCACGATTCACTCCCTGGCTCCAGGCGCCGAGGAATTTTTGCAGTCCAAAGGATATGATGTCTCGGACCCCCAGGAGGATACACAGGCATACACATTCCACGAAGACGGCAACAACCCCCTGGACAAACTACCCATACCCACACCGACGGAATACCAGCTTATAGAAGAACTCGTAAAACTCAACACAGGCACGTCACAACAACCAATGACAACAGCAGAACAAGACACACTGAAAGCTTCAGTCGTGTACGACGCACAAACCAGGCTGAAAGCATACCTAACAAAGCACCCAAACCGTGCAGTGACCACAGAGCACATAAGGAGACAAACACAAGAAGGGGTATGGTATGACAGGAACACCTACCAACTCCCCCTGTTTGCGCAACACAAACTGCGCGACGTCATGACGGTGATGCACGAGGCAGACTCTGACGGTATACACACGGTATCCGAGATGGCCGAGGCACAACGGTACACAGTCCATACGGAAGCCGACCATCAAAGGAACCCAGACATCCGGACCAAGACTTACCTACTACTGCCACAGGCGACCGGGACCCGCCGCAACCATGACCGACGGATGCAGCGCGCCGCCATACAAACGGAATGGGGCGGAAGCGAGGACGAACGGGTCGACCAAGGCCTGCGGGCACTCGGCGATCCAGGGGCCAAGGAAGTGATCCTGGCATATGAGGCAAACCGACAGGATATCACAGCACTGCAGACCTACCGCATGGACTGCCTCCACCGCGCCCCTCTGCGGAAGCTGGCCCGCTATGTCAGCGGCGTATACCAGTTCGACAAATTCCCAGTACGCAAGTGGTCCCCAGAACACGATACCCTAGTCGACCACCTACAACCCAAGCCCATCATGGCCCTCCACCTGGACAACACCATTAAGATGGGACACGAGCCCACGCACAAAACTTACGCACTCACGAAGGGCACACCCATACAAGTGGGACTGGAGGACCGCACAGACACACTACAACCAGAACAGGCCAAAACTACAATCGTAGTGGAGTACCCACCAGAAACTGGCATTAGGACGCGGGACGCGTTTATGAAACGAATCAACGGCCACCAGTCTGACGTCGCATCCACCATAGCAAGCAAGGACCCACACAACACATTCCGGTGGAAGTGCGCCTCAGAGCACACCGCAGGGCAAAGTGGGTCACACGCCTGGAGACTACAGCTGCCCATGCAACTGCTGCCTCGTCTGACGCAGGCACTACAAACCATAAAACAAGAGGAGGAAAACGCCGGCAACCCTGGACCCTACTGGCTCACCGAAACAGACTACGAGAGCCTATACATACTGAGACAACAATACACAGAACACAAAGAAGACAGAATAACGTCCGTGCACGAAATACTGGACGACCTGGGAACAACTAGCGCTAGGAAGGAGCATCGCATCCTTCCTCAAGGGTTTCCGACCAGTAGACTCATACCGTCTACTGATACAATTCCACCCAGACGCAGACCGACGCTTGATTGCCCAGCTACTAAAGGGCATGAAAAGCTACGAACTGGTCTACGTGATGACCAATGTCATCCTCAACCGCAACAATTGGGCACAGTCCACAAGCCGCTCCAGGGACATCAAGCGGCCACCAAAACCGACCAGAAACGACGCCACGACGGTGTTCGTAGGGTGGACGCAGGGCGCAGGAGACGACACGGCGAAAGTCGTGGCATCCTTCTTTGGATGCTGGAGCAGTTGGAAACCAGAACCCAACATGTGGAGCGACGCAGGCTGCACCTACGCCTCGCTCCAATACCAACATGCCACGGCAGTGGCCCTCAATGCCGGACAGTACATCGGAGTGGCACCCGGTGAATACGTCCACATAACGCTAGGAGACGATAACACGGACGCACAAGTAAGAGAGCGCATCGATCAGATGCTCTCACACAAAATGCCACAGGAAACGGGCGACGACGCGGCCTTCCGGAGACGAATGAAGGCAGGGAAGCAGCTGGGCGCAGACATGATGACTGAACGTGTCATCAAGGAAATTAACAGGGAAAAGCAGCTGCTCGCAGAGCCTGAACCCATCAACGTGGCAGACTAGGATGAGGCCATCCTGACTGAACTCGGCCATACCAACGATGACGTCGCACCAACGGACCTTCACCCACACTTGGCCACCATGGACACGGATGGACCCCCCGGCCAGCAACCAGACAAACCAGCAAAACCCACCACAGCACACGCACGACAGCCACACCAAGCACAGAAAACCAAGGCCCACAACAAAACAGCGCAAAAAAACCCCACAAAAACCACACCACCACCAAAAAAGAAGAAGGCAACACCTACATCACCACAAACCAGCCAGCAAGTAGACGGTACGGCTCCTTTCGCCGCCGACACCAAACACAAAGGGAAAGGGAAGGGGCCGTCAAAAAACCCGCAGGACAAAGGGGAAAAGTGAGGTGCCTGTTCCTCATGCCCTGCATCGCCATTACGGCCCTCCTCCTACTCCTAGCACCCATTACACATAGGGGGAACGTTAGCGCGCCGGGCGCGCGCCGGGCATCTTTTGTGACCCGTGCCCTACCGGTGGACTGTTGCCGTTGATATGTTGGGCAACATTATATGGATTTGCCCCTTGGCCCCCGGGACATCAGCAGATGTTTTGATTTGGGATGGGTATGGACCTTCTCGTACCCGAGGTGATTTCTTTGATTTCGAAGTTGGGGGCCATGATGGTGCTTATAAGGGCCGGATTCATGTCATTGTGCCATTCATTGGAAGAAAGAATGGCACTTTGACAGCCCGCCAACAATGTTACAATGACGTGCATGGGTGGTATACGGCACGCATTGAGCAGCTGTTTGCTCGGTTGTGGCACGCAAGATGAGGCAGAGGATGAGGCAGAAGTGTGTGTGTTGTGTTGCCAGGACGCTCCACCGTCGCAGTTTGTGATGAGTGTAAGGAGCACTATTGTACTGAATGTATTGACACCCACACTTGTGGGACCAATGTTATGATGCAGCGCTACTGTTCGCGATACCTCAATAACGCCTATCGCTTCTAATGGAG
The DNA here is from genome assembly GCA_964036045.1 of Eutreptiella sp. 'Long Island Sound 2002'. Lineage (NCBI taxonomy): Eukaryota > Euglenozoa > Euglenophyceae > Eutreptiales > Eutreptiaceae > Eutreptiella > Eutreptiella sp. 'Long Island Sound 2002'. The sequence continues at coordinate 33,603,712 of OZ038397.1, forward strand.
ATCGATGCGGTTGTGCTATCCTAACCCCTCATTCTCCCAACTTGCTAAGGTGTTGACCAAGATCGCCCTTAAAGGAGCGAGAGTGGTACTGTGTACCCCAGTTTGCAACTTTCTTGAGCTGGGGCAGTTTGGGTCACCTAGTTCTAAGGGCGTTTCCAAGGGGTGTGCTTGGGGGCTCTTCGGGGGGAACATAGTCTAAAAGTAGCGCGCCGGGCGCGTGCCGGGCAAACATTCCCCCATACAGAGGGGCCGGTATATCTGCTCCCTGTGAACGGGAGAATACGCAGACAATACACCCCGCCGCCACGGCACCGACACGGTTACCCACGGGGCCCCAACCTCCATAGTTACCATATATGGCGGCCCGGCCTGCTCCTCCTCTATATCGCCTGCTTTTTCCACACCCCGACCGCCCCTATCACGGGGGTGCCGAGCCGCTACTACCACGCACCTGTGTCCATTACCACGGTTACCAGCCCTCACAACACACGGTTCAACAACAATTGGGTCCTCCAATGCGGAGATGTACACCCCAACCCCGGACACCGCAGGAAATACCACCTCCGGCGCGGGTGCCGGGATGTGTTGGGACCCCCCGTTCCGTTGCTCGACATAGAGGAATATGCACAAAACCTGGTGGTCAACACAAATCGACGGTATGACAGCCTAGATGACACGACCACCGCAAAGGACCACGACATGAAACTGGCCACCTGGAGCATACAAGGAGCACAAGGCTCCGTCACCCTTCAACGCTGGGCCAGTACCCTCCATCTGATCAGCCAGTGCCGTATCGACCTTTGCGGCATCCAGGAATATAACCCGTGTTTCCCTAAACCAGAGGCAGCCACAACAGCACTCAACAACGACTACAAGTGCTATATACACTGCGCCTGGGACCGAACCACGGGTAGCATTCATTGTCCGCAACACCGTGGTCCCTCACATACTCGAAAAGTTATACTCACCAAACCGTTTAGCAGGGGCCATCAGGCTCCAACTCCCCAACAGCCCTCGCCGCACCATAGCGTGTGTGTACTCCAAATTCAACCGCCAGGACAAGCAGGAGGTAGACCTATTCCTGCAGTCCCTCCGACCTTACGACATTGTAATGGGGGACTACAATGATGACATTTGGTCACCCAACCCGACACGCCCGTGGCAGGAAGACCTGGCCAATGGAGTGTTCCTCGACCCATTGCACGCGAGTAGCCAGCCTCCGGAGCCCCGACAGTACTATACCCGCATAACTAGGCACGGACGTCCACGTCGCCTGGACGCCATATTGATTAGGCAACAAATACCCAACATACCCTGGACATACTATGACACCATACAAATGCCCATATCGGATCATGCCCTGGTCCTACTTGGGGTCCGCTGGAGGATAGGGGCCCCCGACCCACCTCGCAGGACTACCGCAACCCACAGTCACGAAGTGGTATACCACACACTTTCAACGGTTTACTAACTCCATATCCACACTACCCGTAAAGAACAACGACCCACCCTTGCACACGGCACGGCGCATCCTATCGGCAATAGCTCACGCGGCGCGGCCACGACAACCCACGCGCACCAAGACTTCGGCCACCGCAACCTGGTCGGAAACCACGGACCCCAAAGCACGGTTACGTGAATACGGGGAGACACAAGAGCAACACATACGGAGACAAATCGGCAAACTGCGCCGAGCAGCTGTGCACAGATCAGGCTACTTCTATAAAATGTTCAAGAGATGGCGCACCGGACTCATAGCCCAAGACACACCACAGCCTCCGATAGGAGGAACACAGTACGTCCTCAACCATTTTGCGGGCGACCCAACATACGACGAGGACGCGTGCCAACGACTTATACGGAAACATGTACGGCACCACACATGGAACACCGCAACCCCCAAATACGGGGAGTACCTGCGGTGCCTTCGGGCACCAAAGAATACATGAGCCGGGCCTGACGGTGTCCCTCCGCACCTGCTCCGGCACCTGCCAAACCACATACAACAACAACTATACCAGGCAATTATTGCAGTCCGGAACGGACAAAACATCCCAGTGGCTTGGCTGCAGTCCAGGGTAGTGCTCATATATAAAAAAGAAAGATCCCCAGGACCCAAGAAACTACCGGCCAATCTACGTATCCACAGCCATATATAGCATACTCACACGCCTCCTCCTGACGCGTATATCAAGGGCCATGACCCCGGGACTACTAGACATACAACACGGCGCCACACAGGGCCGAAACACCACAACTTTAGCCATAAAACTATTAAACGACCTACACACAGAGGACGGATACGCGGCCCTACTCGATGTGGGCAAAGCTGTCCCACCAGTCCCTCGACCCATGCTGACTGGGATCGTCAAGGAGGCAGGGGCACCAGAAAACATCATACGGATGTTGGGGGAAATATACCAACATACACCGGCCGTACTGACCCTACACGGAAGGGACCTCCCCATACGCCCCACCAGGGGTATGAAGGAGGGGTGCCCCCTCTCCCCGACACTATTTCTTCTATACTACGACATACTACTACGCGAAACCAAAGAGCGATGGCCGGGAGCCCAACTATACGTTTTCGTTGACGACATAGCTGTGCGTGCACCCACGAAGGACGCACTACTACACACCTTAGATACACTCCACGACGTGGCCTACACAACGGGGCTACGCTTCAATAAGCACAAAAATGAAGTGTACCACTTGGCTAAGGACTACGACCTAACACCCATCACTTGGCAGCACCAGCTCATCCCCGTGCGGCCACCCATAATGACGTACCTGGGGCACGTGCTCGCCCACCCCACGCAAGAAGACACGGCATGGGACATGGTCACTACACAACTGCACCACGACGTAGCGGCATATAAGACCCTGCCGCTCAACGCCTACGAAAAGGTGGCCATCATAAACGCCGTCCTCATCCCCCGGTGGACTTACAGAGGGCTTTTCCTCGGAAACAGGACACGGATGGCGTGCTGGACGACATATTGCTGCAGTTCATCAGGGACACACCCGGGATAGAATAGCAAATGAACAAACACCGGCTGACCACCAACCTCAGCGAGGGGGGACTTGGCCTCCGCCGGTTATGGTGGTGCTACATCACCCGATGGGTCACAATTGGTCAACAAGAACTGCAGCATACCAGCCCTACATAACAGCTCACCGCAACTCAATATAAATACATTGACGCCGTCCGAGCCCTAGGGGGCACGGTGGGTCAGCGTATATCCCAACCCAGGCAACATCGACCCTTGTCGGCGGGACTATACGACTCGGAGAGCTCAGAGGAGGATCAAGTGTCACATGCAGGGAAAACGCGGCCGGCAACCAACCGTCTAGACTACGGCTGGATGAACCCTCCAGAGGAGCCAACCCCTGAGGAAACCCACGAGGTATGTCAAGCGCTACCCCACCAGCAGAAGATCCACGGGATCACCGTACACTACACGGGAGAACCCACCACCACCCGGTGGTACACAGACGGGTCGAAACGACACGGAAGAGCAGGAGGGGGCATATACAACGGGACCTACCGCGCGGCTTTCCGGGTGCACGGGCCTCAACCGGTGTATCGGGCCGAGACAATCGCCTGCACCTTGGCCTCTGAACTGGCTAAACCTGGGGACGACATAATACTTGACAACCAGAGTGTGGTGAAAGCCACACCTATAAAACGCAAAGGAGTGGTCAAGGATCAGGACTACCGCGACATAGGGTACCTCAACTCCTCCTCGAAACGACTGACGATACGATGGACACCGGGACACCGTAATCTAGAACAAGCCACCACGTATGAAGACTACGAGGACATACAGGGGAACCACCACTCCGGCGTCCTTGCCAATATGGGCGACAACTTGCCCATGGACTCCCAACAACCACAACCCCATGATATTGTCATCACAGGACAAATCATGCCCACGCCTGCCAAGGCATGGATCATGCAAGTGCGTAGACAAAAACAAACACCAGAGGTACACTGGGTGAGCTGGCTCCCCATGAAGCATTACAGACGGAACGCGTGGACACCCTGGCTGTGGGGGCAGGTGCGGTGGTGGGGAGTGGGTGCCCCCTAGGAACGAACACCCACCCTCTGCTCCCAATGTGGCCAACAACACGGAGCATCAGTGCAGTCAAGACTGGCTTACTGTCCCGCCTGGAGCGATTTCTGGGACCTGTGGCGCAAGAGCTGGACTGATTGGGCCCAATACACGTACCAATGGCACCGAACGGCCAACAACCAAGAACTATGGCGCTGTGCCAGACTGCTCGTACCACTGTCTCTCATCAACGCTATACCCACCACAGAACGACATAAACTTCGGACAGAGGTGGGCCTTTTCCAGTTTGGCATGATACAGTCCGTCCAAACTCTAAGACAGAAATACGCCGACCCTACACCGCAACAACCACCGTCCCCCCTATGGCTGACCAAATACGTCGCTCAGGCACTTCCACCGCTGGCAACGCCGCAAAACCTACGAAACCACGTCGGGGCGCCCATGTGGTGCGGCACGAAACGCAAATGTAAGACCGAGGTCGCGACGGCGGAGCCCATCGACCCCGACCAATGGATACGTGATGCGCGCGGCGCAGGCGACGATGAGGTAGTGGCATGGTTCGCAAGACGAGCAACTATCACAACACAAGACGAACACACCAAGAAACGTCAGCGTCTCAGCGTTGACGCACAGCGATGGGAACAATACAGAAAGACAACAGACAGGTTGGCTCAGGAACACGTACAGCAAACACATGACATATACCACAGAGCACACGCCGGTGCGGTGGCAAGGCAACACCTACGCACCCTGCACACGCGCTACACCAACACACTGACGGCCAAAACAAACTACCACAGGCTCGTCACACAACTGGTCGAGGAACAGATGACAGCGCAACAACTGCAGGACACACACACACACCTGTGCCAAATACGCAGGCAATGGTATGAACAAGCAAAGTATGACACAGCGATATGGTATGCAGACGCAAAACTGCTGCTGCTGATCAGCGACCGATACCAGAGGCTGACTGCTGGCATCGAGAAGCTGCTTGACCTGCACCAACGACAGGCAATCTACATGTGGCACCAGCAGAAACACTTGACAAACATGACACAGTGCTACCACGAGGCCTGCAAACAAAAGACAACACAATACTGGCAAACAACCCGACCAGCCCGACAGACAATATACCTGATACGGAAACGGCCGCGTGAACATTGGGACCCCACCTTGTGGGAAGTCCCGTTGCAACCGCTACCAAAATGCCACAAAACGCACTGGGATCCAAATGAGTGGGAAATACCAATGACATGACCACACCCACCGCAATGGGAAACCATGGGGGCGCAGTCATGAGCTGCAGCCCGTATGCACACCCTGGCTTTGCCGAAATCTGTATCTTACATCGAACTAGGCCCACAGTGGCCCTTGGCACATTATGAACTGGCCCTTTTGATTAAAAAAAAAACATATGATGTCTCGGACCCATACACAGCGTATCGTGTCTTGACGGCACTTGCAGAACAATCAGAATCAGACCGCACCAGCCAGCTGGTGCTGGAGAAGTTAAAAACCACTTTAATTGACCCGTGGTCCTCCCAACCCTGGCGTCGGAAGCAAGAAGCCTGGCGCTTGATACACCAGCTCCAGGTGAAAAGACAGCTCCATACCTTACGGACAAAGACGGGACGGGTCCTCCCGGACCCTGAAGGAATCGCTAAAGAGCTCCTGGGGTTTTGGTCTGACATGATGTCGACCACCGGACTCTCCTCCCCGCAGGCTTCAGAGTATTTGGGCTCTTTCTTCGGGGACAAGCCTTTAGCAGACATGGCCAAGCCACTAATTAGACGTGCATCGATTAATCTGGTCCACGCTGCGTTGGACTCGCTCGGCGCCACGCCGTCCCCAGGAATTGACGGCTTCACGGGAGTAGTTTACAAACGATTTTCTGGGTATTTTGTTCCGCTAATGTTTCAGATTTATCACAATCTGTTGGTCTTGCCATCCCTGCCGGAGACCTGGTCCCTTGCTTTGCTCAATCCCATCCCTAAAACAGCGGGACTGCCCAGCGCTCAGGATCTGAGACCTCAAGTCTTACAAAATTTTAACAACAAGTGGGCTGCCTCTATTGTCTCGCTTCAGCTTCAGGACTTTGTGTCGGCAGTTACCCCTATTCAGCAAAGGGGCTTTATCAAAGGCCGCTATATCTTCGATAATCTTTGGCAGGCCTTCGGCACATGGTCTGCAACCCCCCAGGGCATTTTCTGCCCGGTCGATTTTAGCAAAGCATTTGATTCTGTTTCGCATGTTTTTGCCAAGACGTTTTTTATGGACATGGGCATTCCTCTTCCGATCATTAATTTGCTGATGACTTTTCACTGCTCCGATCTGCCTGCTTGTTAGGGGCGTTATTATGCCCCATCACAGATTCTCTCCTGCCTCAGGAGTCCGGCAGGGCTGCCCCCTGTCGCCCTCCATCTTTGCCATGCTCATTTCACCATTGGCTCAGAAACTCATGTCTATCTCTGACAATGTGCAGGTACTCTTGTACGCTGATGATCTTCTTATAGAGAACGCTGTATACATTTTTCTATTGGTCTGGGGTTCTGTCAGAGCTTTTTCCAGATACTTAGGCTTGCACGTAAATTACAAAAAGTCAGCAGTTTTGTTGAAAGGACAATGGCCGGAAGCCCTCAAGCTGCAACTTCTTTCCACTGGCCTTAAATTTCAGGACACATATAAGTACCTTGGCATTGAGTTCGGGAACGTCACCTCGGAGCAGGCTTTCTCGCCCGTGCTGCAGAAGGCACTAGGGCGAGCCTTTGCCATGCAGTCCTGGGCCCTTTCGCTCCCGGAGCGGGTCATGCTCCTGAAGCTTTGGATCCTTCCTCTGCTTGTGTATCCAGCCTGCGTGGCTTTTCCCTCTCCAGCAGTCGTCAATACGCTGCGGACCGTTTATCAAGTCGCACTCAAATTAAACTCCTGGGCCGTTGCCTTGAACATTTTGTCCCACCCCCCTAGTCGGGGAGGGTACAGCCTGGCGCCGCCAGAGACTTTTGTCCATTGGCAGCACGCTTCTGCTTTTGTGGCCTATGTGAACGACCCTCTGAGTGTACCCAAGCTCCTGCATAACTCCTTTTAGCCATTTGCCCAAGATCTGGGCATTTTGGTTTTGCCGGCCTCATTGCCTTTCTTTCAAATAGGATCCAACGTTATCAAAAAAAATATGCCGTATCTGGGCTGGTGCGCGCGGGCTTTCTCCTTGGTTAAAAAAGACATTTGTTTTGAAGAGCCAGCCCTGCTTTCCTACGTCACTCCACTGTGGCACTCAACCCTTTTCCTGAATGATCAACGACTATCCTATTTTTCTCCGCGACTCATCCGATTGGGGGTACTCACCGTGGGCCAGTTGCTAGAGGACGACTCATTGTTTTCGCAGCTAGCCCCCACGTGGGAACCCATTTACAGGCGCCGCTTAGCAACCAGCCACCCCCCACCACCACCCGCTCCTACGCCCCACGCCTCACTCCCCCTGCCGGACCTTACCTTCTGGTCTCCTTGGACCCGCTCACCGGTGGTAGACATGCTCTCACTACCCCACTCGCTCACACCCCGTCAGCCTGACGCGGTGTGGCAGGCCTTTCATCCATGCAACCTTCCGCCTTCACACAAAGATTTCATCCACAGGACCCTATGGGCCAAGCTGCCCGTGGGTCAGCGCCAACAGGACTGGAAGCCTTTGGAGGTGTGGTGTCCTATAGACAACGAATTAGAATCAATCTCACATGCACTATTTCACTGCCGCTTCCTTGTAGGAGCCTTTGAGGTCGTCAATACGGCCTTTTGGTCCACTGGGCCGCATCCATTTGACATTGTACATTTGCTGCAGGACGATAAGCCCGCCTCTTTGGAAACACCAGCTGGCCTGATTGGCTGGTCTGCCATCATTACAAATTGGTCGCTCCGTTGTGCCAAAAAGCACAACTCCTTTTTTCGGATTACATGGGAATCTTTTTGTGCCAAGTGGTTTCACACGTTGAATTCTTGGACCTCCTGCCCCCGCTACCTTCCCATCCCCGAGACAGTCCTAGCGTGGTTTCTGAATTTCCTTCAGCGGTCTTCACAGCCGCGACCCCCCCTCCAACCACAGCGCCCAAACCTTCCCCTCCCCCCAGCCCTTTCGCCAATACTCCACCGACACCCCCCCTCCGTCAAAGCGGCAAGCACGTAACACTGCGCGGAAACTCCGCAAACTGCAGAAGGCGGAGGAGCTACAAGAGGTGTTGCAGGACCTTTCGGACAGTGCTATCCCCCTTGTTTACACAGACGGCTCCTCAGCGGTGGAGGGCCACGCAGGCCGTCTGGCACGATATGGCATATTTTGTGAAAAGCGAACGAGCATAGCGGCTTTTGTGCCGGATGAATACAGGCAGACAAACAACTCGGCAGAACTGCTGGCGGTCATCAAAGTGCTTCGCATATTTAGCACAAGGGACATTGCGATCTGCACGGACTCACAGTACGTGGTCCTGGGGGCGACCGGCGCGGCGCGCCGCTGGCGCTTGCGTGGGTGGATAGGGTCGTGTGGCCAAGTCTCCAAAGTCCCCTTGTGGGAACACCTCCTGGCTGCACTAGATGAGAATCCATGCACTGTTCATTGGGTCAAAGTACCTTCACACGTAATCATCGAAGGTAACAATGAGGCGGACCGCCTGGCTGATCAGGGCAGGCAACTGCACCCGCGGTTCCCTCACCCACGCACCCCATCCCTGCTGCTCTCTGTGGCTGGCACACCGCGTGCCCCAAAAAGCCCTAAGCTACTTACACTAGACAGCTCTCCGCTTCCGGTGAAATGTCTTAATTTTGGCGCACAGGCATCACCTCCGCTCATTCACTCCATTGAAAGACAGGCGGTCCTCACTACACTCAACCTTACGCTCATGGCTGACGCTCTCTCGACAACATCTGACATCAGTCACTGTGACACTGATTCATGGAGTGCAGAAAACACTGACAGTGCAAGCCAGCTCAGCTCTCGCACGTGCGCCACAGAAGGCAATCGTGACTAACTGCTTTGTATCCGCTGGCGCTGTAGTTTCCACGCCAGTTTACCACCCTCACACCCTCCTCACCTCCTATTGTATGTTTCTCCCTGCTCTGTTTGAAACTAAACAGCAACTGAAGGGGACAGGCTGAATGAGTGCCATGCTATGCAGCCCAGTCAGTTTGCAAGTAGTACGATGAATGCAGTCCACACCTTATGGACGACTGCTATTTTATTGATCCTGGTTGTTCTTTAGAGTCGGCAGAAAGGACAAGCACTCAAGTGACCCGCAGAGCTAACCGCAAAAAACGCCTCACTGTACTTTACATAGTGGAGCACCCCAACCAAGAAGGGGACACGTGCATTGATTGGACTTCGCAGTACTGCTGGACTAATGGCTGGAATTGTCTATGGCGGGGACATTCAGTCTATCGGAACCGACCATTGATCCCCCCACGACAGATGCTGAAGGTTCTGTCATTTGTTGCAGGCCCGTTGAGGCTGATGGTGTACTGCCTGGGCACATACCAGACCCCCAGTCGGTGTGCAGCCACCATTCACACCCTTTCCTCGGGTGGGGCTCGATACGGCAGGGGATACGTACCCACAATCCATGGGTTTCCCTGTGTCGCCAAAGTACAGCGCAAACACACCATTGCGCAAACACTGCCACCCCGTATTTTCACACGTTTACTGAAGCTGGCCTATGTTTGCTCGAGCGGGGGGCGGGGCGGGATAAGTCTGAGTGACCGCCCCATCGAATGCAGCATGTCCCTGCATCTGCATGTCCACGGCTGGTGCCTGGTGCCTGTGCAGTGTGCAGTGCTGGAGCGAGTGCAGTACCCGTGTGTGTACCCTCCCGTGTCCCTTGCCCCACTCCCGGTGGCCGTGCCCTGCCCCAGGGAGAGGACCGTGCCTTGCTTGTTCAAAACACGAAACGATCTGTGCAAATTGGACGACATCCCTGCTCCCTGTCATGCCGTGTTTGGTGGTGGTCATATCATGTCACATCTTTGGATGTATAATCGTTGTGGGGTCCCCATCCATGTACCATGTGGTAGATTTTGGGGCTTCAGTATACTGTAAGAGTACCCTGAGGACACACATACTAAGAGGGCGTTCCTGGAGTAGTGCTTGCATAACTTGGTATCGCGCTGGCGCATGGGGGGAGGGGGGTTCCCGTTCATGGTCACTCACATACACTGGGTGGGGGTGGTGCCTGAGGGAGTACTGGGCCTCATTCTCATCGGAGCTTTCGGAGTCAGAGAGGTCTTGGCAGAGCAGTCTCTGTGACTAGTCACTAAGTGCATTCCCGGCAACGTTCCACCCTGCACTGGTCACTCCCCCACCCTGCATTAGAATTCCCATCTACTGCAATCGTGGATTACAAGCTATTTGCCCAAAGCCTTATGCGACACCAATGGTGGGACATGGAGTTAGGTAGCCCAATACACCCAATACACTCCTACAGCAATTTTACAGTCACATGTGGCGATGCGGCAGCAACTGACGCACTTCCATTGCCACCTCGCGTCGCCGCATCATCACTTGGAAGCGCCAGGGGACTCTTCTCCTTGACTACCCCCCTGGGGGGGTACAATGACACGTTGATGGAAATGTGTCACACAAGCAAAGAAGTTTTTTGGCTCCAATCCCTACGCGTGGCGGCGTGGGCATGGATACGAAATGGTAGGCTGTCGTGATACTGTGTTTCAGTGCCTCGGTGCGCCATTGCAAGTTTGTCTGGAGCCTATCGAGTGCTGGTTCGGGGACCGGGTCCTCCGGGGGTGGTGGTGGAATAACGGCTGGTGGGTTGGGATGGGTTGTTGTGCGTGGCGGGTTCTGGGTTACGGTGGCCGGAGGTGGTTGCTGTGGCATTGTGGCCGTGGTCGCTGGTGGTATGGGAGGTCGTGCGGGGTCTGACGCTTTACCCTTCCCTTTTCCCTTCCCCTTTCCCTTCCCCTTACCAGTGGTATATCCCGGGTGGCTTGGATGACTGCGCGGGGTTGGGGCAGTTCGGTGGTCGACTGGTGTTCCTGGATGTGGTGCGGGTGCACGCGACATTGTTTGGTGTTGTACCGGGGCGGGACTTGGGTTCGGCGGTTGAAAGGGTGGCTGCATGATCACGTGTGGTCGTGTGGGGGCCATGGTGGTCATGGCCATGGCATGGTGATGTGCGTGAATCGCGGCGTATGGGGCGGGCTGCGGCTGGGATGTTGGTTGTGGTCCCAAGGAGGCAGGTGCCGGTGCTATATGTGGGTGTTGGTGTGTGTGGTGTTGCAGCTGTGGATGGTACAGATAGGCATGTTCCAGCGGTGGTTCGTATGCTGGGTCCCGAGGATAGTCATATACCTGCTCGTAGTCCAACCCCTCCATTGGTGCTTCATAGCCAGAGGCCGGAGGTTCTGGTTGCCATTCGGAGGCTAATGGTTCAGCTTGCCATTCCTTCATGGTTTGTTGGCGCCATGTAGGGTAATGGTCACTTTCGCGAAGCAAGGTGGCAGGGGGGGCACTTGAGGATGCCTCATCCACATCGATGCACGCCACCTTCACAGCTGGCTTGCTTGGGACGCCATAGCGGCGAAATGTTTTTGGAGGTGGTGCCTCCGGGACAAGGGAGTCGCTGCTGCTACTGCTGCTGGTGGTACTGGGGGTGCCAGTACTTGTAGAATCACTGCTGTCCGTATGTGAAGATGCGTCACTGGATGCCATAGAGGAATTACCAGAGCTGTCTGAAGCTGTTGGGTCCGGGTCTGACGAATTATTTGCATCCACAACAATGCGCCTGTGCAGCTTGACAGCACGCATTGGTTGGGTCCGCTGCGTGGCCGAGTCCGACACACGACCAATATCAAAGGATGCGGCTGAGTCCTCGGCACTGTTTGTCACCACTGTCACCTTCGTCCCTTGTTCGCGGGTTGTACTATGCTTACCTACCACTGCCTTACCTTTTGCCCGTTCCTTGGCCAATTGTTTCCGCTGTTTTTTGGTTAGATAAGGGTTCGCACTAGCATAGTTGAATGTTGGCCAGTGCCGTACCGCTGCCATCGTTGCAAGGGTCCAGCGCCGTTGTCCACTCCGCTCAGCACCACAACGGCCGCAGATGCAGTACACATCCATTTGCGGCTGGCAGGTGTCAGTGGTTATATATACTGACCGGGTGCTCATATGCATGTAGCACCTGAACGTATTGTTGTCCAAAATTTTTGCGAGCAATCGCTCGAACACTGCCCTCCACATGGGGGAGGCACTGACCACACACTGCTCCAAAACCACCCCCCGCCTCTCGGGGTGCCACAGATGGACCTCAGAGCGACGGGCACGGCGCCCCAGGAATTTGACATACATTTCATGACCCAACATCTCTTCAATACTTTTGTCTGCCACGGTGGAGGTGAGGTGGGCAAAGCACTTGCCAAGCCTCAGATCCCTCTCTCCTGCCTCATCTGTACAGCCCATCGGTAACCGAGGCAGCTGGAAAACATGTTCCATACAATGACAATACAGGGTGCTACCTTCCTCACTGTATCCCAGGATAAGGTGCATCAGAAACACATGAAGCAGGCCCCAGATGCGCCATTCACTGGTGGGTATTTGTAGGGTACCACGATAGATCAGAACAACGATGTGACAGATCGAGAGGAACAACACATGGTAAGGCAACGGAAGAGCAACATCTTGTGCAAGCCGTGACGCCAGCGACCGGGCCTCCCGACCCGTCAGCCACCGTACTTGAAGCGGCGTCGCACTAACGAGCGGTGTTGACGGGAGTCAACATGCAGTTTTGTGATACCGTAGCGCTTTGCCACGGTAACCGGATACTGGAACAGTACGTTTTCATCTGCGGGGGGTAATACACGCCCAACAACGCTGCATGCACGACTAATGGCCCCTTTGATATTATGCAACACAGGTTGCATTGGAAAAACATCTTGCGGGCCAGTGGTGCCCGCAAATTTTGTGCAGGGGGGTTCATGAATGGGCAGCGGTTCATGTAGGAACATGTGCCGAACACCGTGTGCTCTTTCCCAAGGGCACACAACACAGGCACGCCCCCCCCAGCTCCCACCATAGCTGATGGTGGTCAGCAATTACAAAATAAATTACAAAAGCTGGGGGCATTCCTAGCCACAATTGTGGCTAGGAATGCCCCCAGCTTTTTGCTTTTCAGGTTGAACTTTTGGGCGCATCTAAAAATCTAGAAGACACTCGCAACAGGCCGGTAGGTGAGCCCTAGAGGGGTAGAGACTAATAGCAGCAGATTATTGCACATGATATGGGGGTGTTTTTGCCCACCTCTTGGGAAGCACACATGCACATGGCAAAAACAACACTAAATCATTGCACATTCCCAAACTGGGTTGTAGTTCCAATGGTTGTCCGTTACAGTCACAACACATTATATACTTGCCACATGAGATAGCCATGTGACATCTTGAAATAAATAAGTGGCTACTCAGGGACATCAATATCACTGAGTATCACCATATACCAAGGTCACGGTGGCCATTTCAAAAGTATGTGCAAGCATAGTGGGGCAAATGACGATGCATTCAACATCAATGTGTAATACTGCAAGTGCATCCCATCGACCCAGTCACGGAATGTATGGATCTTAGTGGCATAGTGGCTACATAATCTGGGGAGTAAGTGGGTAAGGTAAGAAAGGAAAGTAAAGTAAGATAACGTAATGTATTACGCACCAAACCTTTGACGGCAATCGGATACCACATATGCCCGTTACCAACATCATGGCCAGCGGTCATTTGACAGTACTTTGCGTTTACCTTTCCCATAGATTTTGCTATGGTACCGAGTCCTCAAGCCGCAAGCGACTTGGACGGTGCTTCTGCCTCACGTCTCAAGCAAACTTAGGAGTGGCTACTTAATCCTTGCCATCTCGAGGGCCCAAAATTGGGCGGAGTGGTGACATCACCCCTACTATCTCGGGGACCCAGAGGTGGGCGGAATGGCTACATAACCCCTACCTTCTCCGGGATCCCCAACACAGGGACAACAAATGGGAAAGAAGGGGGAAAACCGGGAGAAAATTGGGGGGAAAGTTTGCTGGTGCGCTCAGCACGCGAACATGCCCTCCATATCCCAGGTGAGCTGGCGTTCCCTACTCATCATATGGTACTCGAGACAACATTTCCTCCATATCCTCGACTCAAGGGGTCACCCAATTTGTGGATTGTTTGGTGGTGGGGGGGGGGGGGGCAAAAACGGTCATTGGTAGGGAATGCTCCAAAAAATTTGCCCAGCGCACGCCCTGTGCGCTAACGCTCCCCCATTGACCAAACAACAGCAGCGCCTAGCAGAACAGCAGCAATACCATGGACCCCAAAATAGCCTTCTTTTCACACAGCACACGGTGCGCCCCCTATGGTGTAATTCCCGTCATGTGGGATCGGGACGATGCATCGGTGCACAAAGGGGGGGCGGGGTTACTAGCTGGTCACACATCACTTGAACCTCAAGTACGTGACACGATAAAGCAGCAGAAGTGCACACTGCAATCCATGCCATCACACTCAGCCAGTGCTACAACAAAGGCATGCAGTCAATTGTTGTTGCTGGTTTGTGTACCTAGCCCAGCCATCTGTCATACCTGTGACACCTGTGGCCCCGTTGGCCCCTCTGTCACGTTTTACATCCATAACACTGGTGACACGTCCAGATGCACCATCCAGAGAAAATCAGCCATGTCGATCAGATGGGCTGGAAATATGCACAGCCACACCCACAGAGGCGTGGGTCTGAAAACCATGTGTCAGGATCCGTCCGTCTTGCACAAACCTACACCATAATGCCAAAACTGTCTGTCAACGCTTCGACGGCAATTGCGCTTGGAAAAGGTATACACAGGACTGTTGCAACATACGGCAACATTGTGGGGAAGTAAGTTGTGGGTCATCTTTGACCACTGCCGAGGAATTTACGGGAGCATATCGTTGGCATATTGCAGAGCACAGCCCATTGAGGACAATGTTGTTAGGTATCCTGCAAGGGAGTGCAGCAGCACTGCATTACTACAATGTGCAGATTGCTGGGCAATTGCTTGAATTTCACATGTACATACCACCAGGCCTGGGAAAGTGTGGATCCTTGTGGCACATGAAATACAGCCACTGACTTGGCCCGCACCATTACTGAGTGGGGCTTATGGAACTGCAACGTCGCTCGAGGAGCATGAAGACAGGGTGACCTAAGAGTTTTTTGTTTTGAGTAAAACGCCTCCAGGGAGGGATGGCATATCAATGAGCTTCAACAGTTGTCAGTAAACAATGCCCCCACTGCACCAGTTGGGCAAGAGGCTGAGGGCAGTGAGGCTCAGGTTTGCTCTGAGATGGCTTGGTCATGCCCTGCTTGCAGCCAACAAGGCTGTCTGGCACCCTGTTGCACACACTGCTTTGTGCAGGTGCTGCACACAATGGTGTGGTGTGCCAGCGTCGTGCCCCACACCACCGGATCCTGCCACAGGCCTGGCAACATCATGCACTGTTGTAGTGGCAGTGGCCCTAGTGCAACCTCAAAATTGTCCTCCACAGAGACATCTGAGGAGTACTTCAAGCCAAATCAGAGCAGAAGAATTTGGTGCCAGCGTGGTCAAGCATCAACAGGATTCATATTGATGAATATTGAGTATACTCGGCAGTAGGATGACAACAAGGAAGCTGGACATGGCTCAAAAACTGCACCATCAAAGAAAGGGTGGGCAAAGCCGCACAAAGCAAAGGTGGGAAAAGGATCGCATCACATCTTTGTACCCTTCGTTTTTTCTTGCGACGCCTGGATACCCAATGACCAGGGCATACATTGGCGCCATTGCCTAGGTATTTTGGGGGGGGGGGGTCAGGCCTCGGCGGAGCCAGGTAGAAAATAAGGCTCTCGAGAAGGATTCTCAGAATGGGGTATCAGAGCTGAACAGTGCTACCATTGCCCCACGACAAGTGCATGAAGGCATCATTGCCCAGACAGTTCATGTGTCCATCACATTCAGTGCCCACTAAGAAGCTGCGGGTTAGGCAGGCCAGGGTATTTCCAAAGCGTCAAAGGAGCCCCGAAACTGGCATTGGTCACACATGGGGCTGGGATGTGTCCTACCCTGCCCCCCCCTTGCAAACTCCCGGGTTAGCGCGCGACGGTCTCCCGGGTGGGGGGGGCAGACGGTCGCCAAGTGACGGTCTCCCGGGGAGGGGGGGGAGATTGCAAGGGTATTTCAAGGCAAACTGTGGTACCCTCCACCGATGCAAGCAAAGAGAACACGTGTGAAGCGACTTTCGCATTGATGCGGTGCCAATGTGTTTCATCTACCACTAATGTTATTGAGGATCCAAAGGAACGGTGAAGAACTTCTGGGTACGAGAATAACACACTTTGAACTGTTGCACATGCTCAGTTTGCATGACAGGCATGACCGTACATGGTCACCGGGAGAAAACATCTTAGGTCTGAAGTAGCAACACAACACACCCATACAACGCCTTTGGAGAGAGAATATCACAGAACACACACAGGTGCTTGATTTGTAGTAATGGGAAAGCAATGCAAGGCCATGCGTAAAGCAGATGGGCAACACAAACCAGCACAATACATGTTAACTAGAAAAACATGCAAGTGACGGTCTCCCGGGTGGGGTGGGGAGATTGCAAGGGGGGGGAGTTTGCAAGGGGGGGGGAGGGTGCCAAGGCTCTCAGGCACAACACATCACATCTTCCTACCTCCTGATGCAAATACCATACATTAAGGCATCGTCTGTCCCATCCGCAGAAGGCTAGGCCTGTTGGCCTCAAACAAGTGAAGCAACGGCTCTGGTCGTAAAATGGAAAGCAAAGCCCTTACATACAGAGTGCGCGCCGCCAACCCCCAATGATTCGGTCCAAGTTAGAGGGTCGTCGGTGTGACCTGAACTTTTCACCGAGGTCGCCTGCCCATGGCCTGTGTGAGGTGAATAGAGAAGTCCTTGACCACACTCAAATGAGCACAAGACAACACAGATCACGCCTGGGATGGGGATTCCTGTTTTTTGCAGGGGGTCCGGTCCCAGGTACGCTGCCAAACTCCTCTTACCAGACACTCGGCAAAACTCTCGGAACCCAGGGTCAGAGCTGTCTGATGCTGCAATGGTCCCACAGAAGGAATGTGACAACCAACCTCACAGGCACAGGTGGGGCAATCCTGTTTTGACAAAGCTCAAGATGAATCTGGTCACCGTCAGACTGTTCTCAGGTTGGTCACTGGGTTGACGGTTGGGATGAAGTTTGGCTCCACCCCTGTCAGCATACACGGCCAGCTTCACGCATTCACATCTGCCTGCAAATGCACTTGCACATGCACCAGCAAAGGCATGCACGCAGTACCCTGCCTTTGGTGGCCAGGAAACTGCAGGCTTCTGCAAGCCTGCAAATGCGTGTTCACTGATGTCGGCAAACAAACGCTCAAACACAGATATGCACATGCCTCGCATGTGGGCCGCAGGTGCTTCCAAGCAAAAAAAAAATACACAAATGCACATGCAAGGGCCCGCAGAGACATTTTGCTCCATGCTTGGACTGTCAAGCCTGGGGTTAGGGGGACCTGAGAGCACTTGAGGAGGGCACTGGGCTTGAACGATGATGTTGCAGGACAAAGAAGACATGCAAAGGGGGCTTGTTCGCACAGCGCGCAACGAGCGCCCTTTCTCGGGGGGACTGTACCAGAACGAACACCAAAACCACCAACCACTCAAAACGCCACATGCAACAGCCAAAATCTTGTACCGTTCTTCTCACTTGCCATGATACTTTGATAGGATACGACACGAAACTGGGCGGGCACACTGCACGTGCACTGCGCTACGTGCGCCTCCTTCCTATTGGGTGGTACTCATCATGGAGCACAAAGCGCCGCCACCCTGTCCCATTTCATGATGTAGACAGACACTTCTGCTTTCACTCACAAGCGGAGTTGGGCTCCCTCTACAAGAACAATGAAACAGGGACTAAATGGTCGACAGCTGTGCCTGCTGGCGCGCAGCGCACGCACGCATGCTATGCTGACTGATGTGCCCGACATGAGCATACGAGACATAGTAGAGGACCGGTTATTTGCACGCATCCAATCATATTAACCCAATTTGCCTGTGACCGGTTCAAAATACAATATATATGCTGGAGAAAACTCATCTAAACCGGCTCTCTACACTTTGCTGATCAAACGATCCCTGTTGTGTATCTTTTTTGGTCCAGACCCAGATAAGCTGGCGTAGCCTGCTCACAGTATAGTACTCGAGACAACTTGTCGGAATCCAGGTTCAGAGCTGTCCACTTATACCCCGCCCCCCCCATGTCCAGCCTCCCCCCCAGGGTACACGGTTCCCCCCCACCCCGGGGGCAACCGTCACCAAGTGACGGTTCCCCCCCTGGGGGGGGGGGGGGACCGTACACCACTCCCGACCAGCCAATTCTAGTATAACCCAACTAAAAATTTTCTTCGGCGCCTTCGGCGCCTGTGATTTCCTATTGATTTCTTATTGTTCATGGGCCAAGTGATGGTTCCCCCCCTGGGGGGGGGGGATGGACACGGGGGGGGGATGGACATGGGGGGGGGGGGGGACAATGATCCCACCAATGGCTGCGGCAGTGGATCTGACACGTAGTGAGCATTGGCTGAGTCTGAAACCATGGTTGATCCCCATTGTGTGAAAAAGCCGATTTTTTTTTGGTGGTGCCCAGAAGAGAAAGTTCTTGGAAATGGGCGTCCCACGATTACAATCCATCGTTTTGTACTGTGTTTGTCCTGGACCAGACCTGACACTTACCACAGGGCCAGAACACCCCAAAACAATTGATATCGAATGCACCGATCCTTGTGTTTAGTCGCCGTGTGGCGTCATGGTTCTTGCTTCAGCACCAACTGATCTAGCCATCAGCAACAGGCTAAAACAACCCAGCAGAAGGATTGAGTGGAAAACATCACCGGGACGTATTTGAAGCCTGCAGAAGATCAAGAGGTCCCACTCACACGGCCCCCAGGAACTTCAACCCGCCAATGCAACATACCCCCCCCCCCCCCTTGTCGTTCCCCACCCCAGGGAAGACAGTCCCCCGCCACCCGCTGGGGGACGGTCACCAAGTGACGGTCCCCCACCCCCCCCTGGGGGACCGCACCACCACCGTACACATACATTTGCAGGCACAGAAATTGCAGCATAAGACGAAAGAATTCAGCATAAGATGTGTTCAAACAAACTCCAACTGACAACAGATGTGCAGCCCACCACGGGTCACAATGGGGGAATGTTTGCCCGGCGCGCTACTTCTCTATTAACTATCCCGACTTCAGCCCCAGATTTACCCTCTCATGGAGAGGCCCCCCAAGTAGACCACGTTGCACTGCACACCTTCCCTACAAAGCACATTGCATAATAAAGCAATATCTGTGAATTCGGCAACTCCAACTGTCATCTGTATTGTACGTAACAAACAACATTGGTCCCACAAGTGTGGGTGTCAATACATTCAGTACAATCGTGCTCCTTACACTCATCACAAACTGCGACGGTGGAGCGCTTCTGGCAAAACAACACACACACTTCTGCCTCATCCTCTGCCTCATCTTGCGTGCCACAACCGAGCAAACAGCTGCTCAATGCGTGCCGTATACCACCCATGCACGTCATTGCAACATTGTTGGCGGGCTGTCAAAGTGCCATTCTTTCTTCCAATGAATGGCACAATGACATGAATCCGGCCTTTATAAGCACCATCATGGCCCCCAACTTCGAAATCAAAGAAAGCACCTCGGGTACGAGAAGGTCCATACCCATCCCAAATCAAAACATCTGCTGATGTCCCGGGGGCCAAGGGGCAAATCCATATAATGTTGCCCAACGTATCAACGGCAACAGTCCACCGGTGGGGCACGGGTCACAAAAGATGCCCGGGGCGCGCCCGGCGCGCTAACGTTCCCCCAATGTGCCGCCACAAGTTGTGGCAGCCAGGCCAGTGCACGGCAGTCTCTGTGGCCAGGGCACGATTGGCACAAACAGATACAGAACCCCCCCTTAGAAAAATGCGAAACGAAATAAGGGGGTGCACCTAAACCTCTGAATGTACACATACCAACTGGTCTGCATTCATATGGGACGCTGATGTCATAACTGAGCAGGACACAGGACACAGTTCTGAAGTCGTCCAACATTCAAACATACAGATACTTACATACACCTGAGATGCTTGTTGTGCAGGGGGTTGTTGCCCACCATGAAACCCACATGGAGCGGTATGCACACACCATTGGGAGAACCCAAAGATCCAACATGCTCACGTAGGGCCATCACTCTGTGCTGCAAAACACCCCTCCCCATACAGGGCCCTGGGCATTGCACAGACGCATGCACACACACCACAAAATGGGCCTCCCCCCTCCCTAGCAGCGCACCTCCGCTCCCACAGACTTACCTCAAGTATCTCACGGAAATTCACAGCCATGAATGCTGGAAGAAATTGTGTGTTTGACACCATCGCCAACAACTGGGTTGTGCTACTTTGCTTCGTTCCAGGCAATCTATCAATAACTCCGAAACAGAGAGCGCGATACAGCACACTCCACGTAAAATATTAGCAGGCAAGCCATTGCATCTGATACTGCCGATTGCAATCACAACACCACAAAACACTGGGCTGTGGTGCACTACTGCCAGGATCACTTGCCCGCACGTACAGACTGTACACAAATATTCCTGCACTCTTTGCTGATGATTGCTACGGACCAAAGAAGCAACACATGGCACTTGCTGCTTGTGAGAATGTGAGAAACAGACAAAGAATGACACCAAACATTGTGAACTACAATGAATTACAATGAGGTCTGCTGCATTGGCGTATGGTGCATTGCAACGATAAATGAGTCACCCACACGCAAGGTCCCCTACTAACTTCGGTGGCATGATCTTGTTGCCCCCAGATCTGTGGGATGTCCCAGGGACATGGTGGATGCTGTTGCTTTCTTGCGAGGTGCGCTAGCGGACCTCTGCAATGTGCATCAGAGTGGGGCAGCAGAAGCGCAGCCGCGCAGGCTGACACCATGGGTCTGAAGCCCAGCCAGTCAGCCTGGGACGCCGCCGCACTGCATAGACGGCAGATGCACAGGGTACAACATCAGAAATGTAAACAGAAAAGCAGCACATCTGCAAAGAAAGCAGAACAGCATAGATGAGGGCCTTCGTCCTTCTTCATCACATTTTTTTATGAAAGTGACAGATTTTGGCTCAATTGAATGGTTTTCTTGGTGCAGACTTGCGCGCGCTTTGCAAGCTCCCGGTCCCATTGCAAACAGACGTGGCAGGCATCTGGCGCTCAGAGCCGCAAGGCAAAAATATGCACCTGCTGTTGAACATTTGCAAAGCAGATTGCAGCACAAGATGAAACCACCAATCAGCTTGGGCAAACATGGCTCCCTCTTCCCGAATTTCTATCCTCCTTAGACTGGGCACATGGTGGGATGAAGTCAGAGAGCGGGCGCATGAAAGACTATATATATGAGCCAGAGAAGGACGCTTGCACCAGCCTCAGCCACAATTTCAGAACCCCTGTATTTTGGCAGTGGAGTGAGAAAACCCAACCTTACTGTCTCCTTAACAACAGAAAAGGATAATCTTTTTATACAGGACAGCAGGGTCCCACTAGAACCCCTTTGGTAGTGACTGTGCAGTGGTCACCCCGAGGCATCACGGGAAGCTTCAGATGGGTCCACGCCCCTCCCCTGCCCTGCATTGCATGGTCCCCTGCAGTGCAGCAACATGGGCCCACCCCACCCCCTTGTGATTCTCCTGCCGGCGCACATGGTTCCCCCCCACCCCTGCCGAGGGACCATGGCCAAATGGCCAAAAGTGACGGTTCCCGTGCCCGCCTCCCCCCTCCTGAGGGGAATTTCAGGGAATGTGCGGCACACGACGAGACATGCACAAAACAAGGGCATAGCATGCAACACACAACCAGGAAGGAAGGGGCATATGTGATGGTCTGGGAGCCAGCCTCTGACGGACCCTGAATCTGGGCAAGCAAAACAGAACTTGACAACAGTAGGCATATGTGTCAGCATGATCAACATTCATGGCTGAGACTGCCAAGAAAGCTCGGTGATCTGCATGAACAGATGCATTGCCTGAGATGCAATCAATGCCACCATTTGCTACACGGCGTACAAATAGGACTGCCATGGACAAATAAATCAAAATGTTCAAGGTGACGACCCCCGAATGGTGACGTGTGAGCTGTCACGTGTGGGTTGTTGTTTGAGACGACGTCAGCAACAAATCAGCACATGCAGATCACAAGAAGGAGGTAAAAGCTTATCAAGGGCCGAAAACGACCCTACGCGCCTTTCACAAAAGGTCTGTGGGAAAGTTGTATTGAGACCCTAGGCGCCTTTCGCAAAAGGTCTGTGGGAAAGTTGTATTGAGAGTGCGACCAATTGCGGGAGAGAGAAGGCAACATCAAAGTCATCGCAGCTACAACACACGCACACCGCAAAGAATGACAGATCGTCAGAACCAGCGCCACCCCTACCCCCCCCCCCCCCCGAGGGGGGAATTGCAGGGGGTAGATGCCCCTGAGCCAGAGGGCATAGCCACATGCTGCCCAGTATATTGGTAACCATAGAGGAAAGACTGAAACAAGAATATATAATCTGTTCTTGGACACATTGAGTGTGCCTCACAAGTGCTTGAAGTTGGAAACAAGCGACAGGTATTGACAAAACAGAGCCCGTGATGCACTGCCAAGGCATGCAACCACCGATTGTGGTTCAACACGCCATTTTAATCGACACAGCGGGCACCCGCTATTGCACAGAGACACTGCTATGTCCATGTAGCCCCTGTGCTGATATAATAATTTATAGTCTTCTTCAAATAGACAAAGCACGCTACATCAGCGAGTCGTGCTTGCTTTCTGGAGACCCCCAGACTATGTGCACACATCAGGAGAGATAGTGGCTACCCCACAATGTTCATGTGTTGCCTGCAAGGGCAGATTCATACCATTTACCCGATGGAGCACGGCCAAGCTGTCACGCCCAAAGGCCTAGACGAAATCCACTGATCCATGCACCTGTTGGTTATGAGGGTGTTATAAATATTGGATCTATCCTCCCTGAGATACATGCAGTGAGCTCTGGAAGAAAGCCTTGCCTTCGATGACCCTTTGACAAATTGCATACAATACCTTTTGCTTTTGGTAGGTCGTACAATGGAGAGACCCACAGCCCTCACACGTCCTTGTTTGACCGCATGACTGACATGCCAGCCGTATCCATAATCTTGGTGATAAGGCAAGGTGCAGCCGAAACAGATTACTCATTTCAGCATTCAATTACAGAGGCCAATGCCATTACCTGGGTGTATATTCTGTGGGTACCCTGCGTGTGCCCATGGTGCAAAGGTGTTGAGGTGTGCCAGCAAACGGTTGCATAGTGTGTGCATGCTGCATGCATGGTGCACAGGATTCTGCCCCTGGTACTTGTGTTTGGTCTTTTTTTGACCTTTTAGGAGCTGTTGCTGCTTTGATACATGACATTACTTCATGAGCCCTCGAATCACCAATCAATGTTTCTGGTCTGCAACTCAGGAGGGGCCATTCAATACGATTTTCAGCAGACCAAAAAAAAAGGAAAGCCCAGACTCCTGTGTGCCGTGTAGGTGCCTGGTAGTCAAGATCTCGAAGTAAGGTGTGACACGCTGCGCAGGTGTGAACATGAGATTGCAAGTGCAGGGGAACAAACCATTGGGACCAATGTATCTGACATCTGCACTCCGAGCTACGTGAGAAGGTGGTCTCTGGCAGCATTTTCGGGCTACCTCAAATCTGTGCATCATTTTTGTCATCCTGCGCCTGAATAGCGTACATGCTCACAAGCTGAGAGGGCTATCCGGATTCTGTAGCCACTCCTTCATGCAGGTGAGTCATGTCGCACTGCCCTACCACATCACCACACGACAGGGATAAAGGCCCCAAGGCCCATTTTCTACTGTCGCATTGGAACTGGGGCATGGGTGGCCAGACTTTTGCAGTGTGCAGCCTCCGCCGCCATGCACAACCCCTCTCTCTGTTCGGCGTGTTGTAGAGAAAGCGAGCCCTCAGATGTGGGGCGCAAAGGGGTCCCTGGGCTGAAGGATGATACATGCCCCCCACCACACATATCTACTGTACATCCATGGCCCATTCTGCATGAGCATCCATCTGTTGGTGCTCGGCATCTGTTGAGCGATGGAATTGACTGTATTTCAGTCTGTGATCTAAGATGGAAACGTGAAGGGGTGCGGGGGTGCAGGGATGCATTGGAAGGGGGGGGGGGGGTACCCCCCCCGCCTCCAGGGCGCCCAGTCTACGCCCAGCCACTGTCTCCTTGACGCCAAGGGCCAGCTTCAATGGCATTTGCAACCGACAGTAACCGCCCCCAACCGCTTTGGCAGCCTCCTCCAACCGCCTGTCTAACCGTTTCTGGGGCAGCCTTCGAGGTTGCTTCCCTTCTAATGCATCCCTGGGCGGGGGTGGGGGCGGCACTACCATGTCCAGCCTAACACAGAAATGGCCCATCACCGGAGATTTTTTGCATCGGCGGCACGCATCACAGGGATACAGAACTCATGAACCACCGACACGGATGGATAGATGGGGTGCTTACACAGAGGCAGCAGCGGCGACGGCTCACTTTGCTTTCCATCCGCAACCAGAGTGTGGGCAGCACGCTGGTCGGGTACTGTGTAGCACACCGGTGTCCAGCGTCACATCTTTGGCACGACCTGTGTTGGTTGGTCAAATCTGGCACCCTTTTACAACAGAGAGCCCTTGCGACAAGGCACCCGGGCTCCACCGGGCGTGCTGTGCTGATGGAAGGCCCCAGACACGGGCCCATCCGCTTTGCCCGTGCGCGGACGACGAATGGGACGTGAAGGAGGGGGGAGGGGGGAGGGAGGGTCCTGGTCTCTGTCGGAGGTGACGCTCCTTGCGCCCCGGCCCCGGCTGCCTCTGATGCGGAAGTGGCACAAAAACGATATGGGCACCCCGGTCATAAAGTACGGAAGGGCATGCAGACGCTCATGAGGCCAAATCCGGCCACACTCGGGTGTGACCGCGTCTGCAATGGTGCGAACACTATTTCGGGGCCTGCCCCAGTGACGGTGGGCCACTGCACAATCGTCCACAATTGTGGCATCCCGGCCTTCACAAAGTGGGCCAACTTGCCACTGGTGTTGGTGTGAGTAATGGCGCGCGCGCGCACCGTCGCCGCACTGCACAAGTTGTCGTCGTTTCAGTGGCTCTTAGGCCGTTTCTGTGTGCCCGTGGGCTGGTTTGGGTCACATTGAGATTGTTAAGAGGTGCCCTGTGGTCATTATACACAATTCAAATGCCTTGAGCCACTGACCGTCAGGAGCCCGACGACGAAATGGTTCAAAAAAGAACATGATGTACAAGACGAGAATAGGTCACTGCATAGGATGAAGAGTCGTCAGAGCAATGTGCAGGCGAAGACGGACACCAGGATTGGGCGGATGCGGGACTTCAAGAATGGGAAAGCCTCGCTCAAGTGATGAGTGTTTTGTGCGTGTGCAGCTTGTGTTCCTGGGCCAGCAGGCCAATGCATGTGCTTTGGAATGCGGAGCAGTTTGTGGGGCATGTTGCGCATCATTGACGCTTCAGAGTGAGCATTCGACAGCAGAGTCCGAGGCGTTAACCTGTGCAGAGCGGACTCCAATCCTGTAACCATTTCATCCACCGTGAAATTCATTGGAATGACGCCACACAACAGCCGGACTATTGCCAATCAAACAAGACTCTGTGATGCGCTGGCAACACAGGGTAGCCACTGGGCCTGGGGGAGGGCGGGGGCGCACAACAGGGGTCGTGACATGTGTGTGTGTGTGTGTGTGTGTGTGTGTGTGTGTGTGTGTGTGTGTGTGTGTGTGTGTGTGTGTGTGTGTGTGCGTGCGTGCGTGCGTGCGTGCGTGTGTGCGTGCGTGCGTGCGTGCGTGCGTGCGTGCGTGCGTGCGTGCGTGCGTGCGTGCATGTGTGTGTGTGTGTGTGTGTGTGTGTGTGTGTGTGTGTGTGTGTGTGTGTGTGTGTGTGTGTGATCTGTACTTTTAGAGGTGGATCCTTGTGCAGCGTTGGGCTGGACGCCTCATTTGGCTCAGGTCTGCTGAGGCCTCTTTGTGATGCTGGTTCCCTCCCTTCTGCGGAATCAGAACCTCTGTATTTTGCTGGCTAGGTATCCAGAGTGTTTGCTCTCCCGTGCCTCGTCACGAAAAGCGGGCGTGCGACTTCCTCGGCCACGGTCTCCTCCAGCCCCCGTGGAACAGGGGCTGGCGGGGACGGAGGGGGGGGTGATTTCGGCCTCCTGCGTTTGGGGGCTGGAGGGGTGGGGGGTTGGTGTGGGGACCTCAGCAGACCCGTGGAGATACGTGCAGGCCCTTGCGGGCATGGTCGTTTGTTGGGCAGTTGCGACTGTGTAAGTGGGCACTTCCGGCGCACAGGCACTGGGGTGCACACTTTATGGTGTCCCCGCTGACAGCAGTGGCGCACTCCCCTTTGCTTGAGTGTGCACCTCGGGCGTGGTGGCAGGCCATGCAGTGGGCATAGCTGCAGTTGTGGCCTGCTTGCTATGTGGTCATCAGCGTGGTGTCCCAGCACACAGCATGCTTCAGCTGTGCGCCGGAGTCTTTTGCAGGTCGTGCACGCGGTAGCCGAGTGCTGGGCGCACTGAGACGAATCAGCCGGCGGCGCTGGTTGTGGCGCCCTGTGTGTGTTCGCGCGCCTGCGCGTTCCGGCATAGGGGCGTTGTGGAAGCTTCCCATCCCCTATCACAAGGAAAAAGTCAGCTGCAAAGGAGGAGCAGCCCCCCCCCCCCCCCCCCTTTGGCAAAGGTGGTCTGTTCCGAGGACGGAGCCAGCCCCAACTGCAGATTCCCCTGGAGTGCACGCTGCAGTCGATGCTCCTCCACTTCGTGCGCAGTTCTGCGTGGCCTATGTGTGTATGGACGCAGTTTGTGTACTCTGTTGAGACCAACCTTGGTGGCCCACGTGCGCTCACAGTATGCTGCTAACTGCTGAATGTGTGTGCTCATGGCACTGCGGCAAGTAAAATAGGGGCGGCTGTTCAGGCCGCAAAGTGCTGGCCCCCCCAGGGGGACTAAAGAGCTGCAGTGTGTGACTACGCGCGCTGGATGCATGTGGCCTTTGGTTACCAGGCGCTGCGCATTTGCCATTGCCAGTCGCAAGACCCGACCTCTCTCTTGTAGTGAGAGAGTTGTGCCTTTGAACTTCGCCTGTGGTGCGTGTGGGAGAGTGCGTTGCGCAAACTCTTCAAAGTGCAACGCGAGTTACAGGAACGTTACTGTGCCAGGTTCTGGGGCCCAGTGTAGTTCCCTCAGCCATCGCAGCAAGTCTGCTAAAAAGGGCATTTCCCATTGCCATTCCACCTTCTTGGGGGTGCGTAAAAGAAGTAACCCCTTGTCTTCCGGTTTGGGGAGGGGTCCCACCAGTTGGTGGTACGGGTATTGCCGAAGCTGCTGTGAGAGGCTCGACCCCCTAAAAAGCATGGGGGATTGTGTGTCTCGTAACTTGCGGGCCTGCAGGACGGCCACTAACATATTGTGCATAGCTGTCATGAAAGCTAGCGCTGTCCCTGACTTGACGCTGTCTGGGTCCAGCTCTGGGGCTAGTCCACAAAGTCGTAAGCATGGGGACCACTGGTCCATGAGGGGAAGGCCTGGGACTTGCGCTGCCGCCGACTTGATGCCCGGTAGGTGGGTGTCCCGCACCGCGCTCCAGGCTGAACACTGCCAAAAAATGTGCTCCTCGTTTTCCGGAGCATTGCCACAATACGGGCACGTGGATGTGGCTCTCATGCCACGCTGATAAGCCCGGAGGGCTGTCCAGGTGGCTCCGGAAAGGATGCCCCGCAGTATGGAACGCTGTAGCTCTGTGGCAAAGGTCGCTATGCTGGGCTGGACCAGGCGCCGGCACGTGGTGTAGTGAGCTCCCGTAAAAAGTCGGGGACGCCGCCGTATTAGGTTGTCCAACATTTGTGATCGGAGTTGCTCACGCACCTCGTGCTTCACTGTGTTTTTGTCTCCATAAAGGATGAGGGAGTCGCTTCGTCCGGGTACCGTCCATCCCCACCATCCTTGTGTGGCCACCCACCCACATTCGTGCGCTGTATGCATGGCCCGCCCAAAGGGGCCAGACCCTCTGTGATTTTGGGCCGTTTCCCAGATGGCCTGTGCGGTGATTTGGCCCGCCCCCCTGGTGCGACACAGTTGTGCCAGCCAGAGGATACGGTGATATTTGAGCACCAGGGTCGGCGCAATCCTGTGTCCCTTGCAAAGCAGTGTAAAGAAAATTTCTTTAGCCCTGCCCGGTCGGGACGGGCCCCATATGGTCTTCATGACCCTTGCTTCAAAGGGCAGCAGGTCCTTAGGCCGCAGGGGCACTATCTCCGCTGCATGCAGTCCTGTGGCCGTTATCATCGTGGAGATGACATCACACCGGCGTTCAAAATTCCCCTGCGCACCATGTACCCTGTCGAGCAGACTACAGGCCTTGGAGATGCGTTTCAGTATGAGCGGCCCTGAGCAGGTGGCATCACTGGTGCGAACACCTGCGCCCAGTGATTTGAACTCGGACGAAACGGGGAAAGGCACCCCCTGCAGTGCAGCTCGCACTGGATGTCGTTCATCCAGTGCGATCACATGTGTGTGTGTGTGTGTGTGTGTGTGTGTGTGTGTGTGTGTGTGTGTGTATGTGTGTGTGTGTGTGTGTGTGTGTGTGTGTGTGTGTGTGTGTGTGTGTGCGTGTGCGTGTGTGTGTGTGTGTGTGTGTGTGTGTGTGTGTGTGTGATCTGTACTTTTAGAGGTGGATCCTTGTGCAGCGTTGGGCTGGACGCCTCATTTGGCTCAGGTCTGCTGAGGCCTCTTTGTGACGTTGTTTCCCTCCCTTCTGCGGAATCAGAACCTCTGTATTTTGCTGGCTAGGTATCCAGAGTGTTTGCTCTCCCGTGCCTCGTCACGAAAAGCGGGCGTGCGACTTCCTCGGCCACGGTCTCCTCCAGCCCCCGTGGAACAGGGGCTGGTGGGGACGGAGGGGGGGGTGTTTTCGGCCTCTTGCGTTTGGGGGCTGGAGGGGTGGGGGGTTGGTGTGGGGACCTCAGCAGACCCGTGGAGATACGTGCAGGCCCTTGCAGGCGTGGTCGTTTGTTGGGCAGTTGTGCATGTGCAGCAAGTGGGCGCTTCCGGCGCGCAGGCACTGGGGTGCACACTTTATGGTGTCCCCGCTGACAGCAGTGGCGCACTCCCCTTTGCTTGAGTGTGCACCTCGGGCACGGTGGCAGGCCATGCAGTGGGCACAGTTGCAGTTGCGGTCTGCGTGCTATGTGGTCATCAGCGTGATGTTCCAGCGCACAGCATGCTTCAGCTGTGCGCCGAAGTCTCTTGCAGGTCGTGCATGCGTTAGCAGAGTGCTGGGTACACTTTGACGGATCAGCCGGCGGCGCCGGTGGTGGCGCCCTGTGTGTGTTTGCGCGCCTGCGTGTCCCGGTGTAGGGGCACTGTGGGAGCTTCCCATCCCCTATCACAGGGAAGAAATCAGCTGCAAAGGAGGAGCAGCCCCCCCCCCCCCCCCTTTGGCAAAGGTGGTCTGCTCCGAGGACGGAGCCAGCCCCAACTGCAGATTCCCCTGGAGTGCACGCTGTAGTCGATGCTCCTCCACTTCCTGTGCTGTTCTGCGTGGCCTATGTGTGTACGGGCGCAGTTTGTGTATTCTGTTGAGACCAACCTTGGTGGCCCACGTGCGCTCACAGTATGCCGCTAACTGCTGAACGTGCATGTTCATGGCACTGCGGCAGGTGAAATAGGGGCGGCAGTTCAGGCCGCAGAGTGCGGCCCCCCCAAAGGAACTAAAGAGCTGCAGCGTGTGACCACACGCGCTGGATGCAAATGGCCTTTGGTGACCAGGCGCTGCGCATTTGCCATTGCCAGTCGTAAGACCCGGCCTCTCTCTTGCAGTGAAAGGGTGGTGCCCTTAAATTTTGCCTGTGGAGCGTGTGGGAGGGTGCGTTGCGCAAATTCCTCAAAGTCCAGTGCGAGTTCCAAGAACGTCACTGTGCCTGGTTCAGGGGCCCAGTGCAGTTCCCTCAGCCAGCGTAGCAGGTCCGCCAAAAAGGGCATTTCCCACTGCCATTCCACCTTCTTAGGGGTACGCAAAAGAAGTAACCCCTTGTCTTCCGGTCTGGGGAGGGGTCCCACCAGCTGGTGGTACGGGTATTGCCGAAGCTGCTGTGAGAGGCTCGACCCCCTAAAAAGCATGGGGGATTGTGTGTCTCGTAACTTGCGGGCCTGCAAAACGGCTACTAACATATTGTGCAGAGCTGTCATAAATGCGAGCGCTGTCCCTGACTTGACGCTGTCTGTGTCTAACTCTGGGGCTAATCCACAAAGTCGTAAACATGGGGGCCACTGGTCCATGAGGGGAAGGCCTGTGATCTGTGCTGCCGCCGTCCTGATGCCCGGCAGGTGGATGTCCCGCACCGTACTCCAGGCTGAACACTGCCAAAAAATGTGCTCCTCGTTTTCCGGAGCATTGCCACAGTACGGGCACGTGGATGTGGCTCTCATGCCACGTTGATAGGCCCGGAGGGCTGTCCAGGTTGCTCCTGATAGGATGCCCCGCAGGATAGAGCGCTGTAACTCTGTGGCAAATGACGCTATGCTGGGTTGGACCAGGCGCCGGCATGTGGTGTAATGAGCCCCCGCGAAAAGGCGGGGACGCCTCTGAACCAGGCTATCCAGCATTTGCGAGCGCAGCTGTTCACGCACCTCGTGCTTGATAGTGTTTTTATCCCCGTATAGGAGGAGGGGTTCCTGGCGCCCAGGCACTTTCCATCCCCACCATCCCTGCGTAGCGACCCAGCCACACTCCTGTGCCGTGGACATGGCTCGGCCGTATGGGCCGGAGCCTTTGTGAAATGTTGTCATCTCCCAAATGGCCTGGGCTGTGATCTGTCCAGCACCCCTGGTGCGACACAGCTGGGATAACCACAGGATGCGATGATACTTAAGTACCAAGGTAGGTGCAATCCGGTGCCCTTTGCACAGCAAGGTGAAAAAGATTTCTTTGGCCCTGCCGGGCCGTGACCGTCCCCAAATGGTCTGCATGACCTTAGTCTCGAAGGGCAGGAGGTCTTTGGGCTGAAGTGGCACTATTTCTGCTGCGTGCAGGCCAGTGGCCGTGATCATTGTGGAGATGATGTCGCATCTCCTTTCAAAATTGCCCTGTGTGTGTGTGTGTGTGTGTGTGATCTGTACTTTTAGAGGTGGATCCTTGTGCAGCGTTGGGCTGGACGCCCCATTTGGCTCAGGTCTGCTGAGGCCTCTTTGTGACGTTGGTCCCCTCCCTTCTGCGGAATCAGAACCTCAGTGGTGTGTGTGTGTGTGTGTGTGTGTGTGTGTGTTAGTGTCGGGGAAACACCATCTGAAGGAGGGAAACCAGTCAGAGGCACTGCTCTAGGCCCCCGTTTGGCTACGGCTGGGGAAGTGCTGCTTTAGGGGAGGGGCTTCATGCGATGCACTCTCCCAAAGGCCAACTGCGTGTCCTCTTGCATCCCACTCAAACGCGTAAGCTCAACAATACGACGCAATTCCTCGGCAGCCGGCCCATCCGAAGGACAGACGGCCCCCAACACATGGCTCAGCAGAAGTACCCGCAGGTCCTGCTGCGGGGCACAATGGGTCTCCAGGTCCGCGCTCAGGATACCAACGACCTCCCCCACCTGTTCGGGCCCCACCATACCAGACGACAGCGCCTCACTCAACACGTGCATGCTTCGCACGCCGCGCGCGCGCAGCACCACAGCGCTCCTGGACGTCGGGTCCATCTCAAGCGTCCGCAGCACCGACGATTTCACGTTGTCGAACAACAGCTGGTCTATCTCCTGGCGTTGCCCTGCCGGCAACGACCGACGAAGGCACCCGATGAACGTCACGTACGCGGGGCTGCCACGCCGGTCCTGCAGCGCCTTGGCGTGCAGCAACGGCAGCAGCTCTGCATAGGACGACCCCGCTCGGAGTGCCAGCTCCGCCGCGCCGTCGGGGTCGGTGCTCAGGCGCTCGAACAGGACGAGGGCATTGCGCAGCTTCTCGTCGTCGGATTTGGGTCCGAGGTCCGAGTCACTCTCAAGAGGTTGGCCTGCAGGATTGGCAGCGTCCACTTGTTCAAAGGTCTCTCCATGCCCTTGTGCATGGCTGTTCAGGACTTCTGCAACCTGCTCTTCCCGAGGCATCGGTGTCTTCACGGGGTGCTGCTTCCAGCACTTCTCGCCGAACTTGCAGAAGCCAGTGAGCAACCACACCTCACAGACGTCATCGTTCTTCGCAGGTCCTTCCTGACCGACCTCCGGGAGGTCCGGGTGGTAGTACCTGCAGTAAGACCTGTGAGAGACAGCCAACTAAGGAGAGGCCTCGTTGACTTCATTGGGGAAGTAGAATGTGACTACTCATAAGAAAGGTAAAAAAAATTAGAAACTGTACACTGTACACTGGGCAATGGGATTAAGTTTCGGTTGGATGAAAAAAAAGTTTGGAGGACGGCAAAAAAGGGAAGAATGAGAATTTGCTTTATGTTGTGGTGGAAGCACATTGATTGTAAAGTCTGCCATTGCTAGCAGGGGCACAATTCCAGCCAATGCTCCCATGCTGTTAGCTCCCCTGCCATCTGTGGCAGGTTTCATGTCCCAAACTGTGAAGTTTGGAGGTTGCCGCCCACCCCTGATGTAGGAATTGTAACACAGAGCCAGGGGGGTTTTGCAACAGCCACCCAAAACAAAAGAGGTGCAGAACAGCTGACAATTTTTTGGTCCAGACCTGCTGGTAATTCCTCATGCACACAAAACACTGGCACCAGGCAAAGGGGGAATACCTGCACCGCACGTGCACCGCGTAACTTATTGGGAAACGGTCAATTCTTGGAACCCCTAAAAATGGAGGCCTCTCAGCTGCTCGTTGTTGCAGTTTTGTGGATGCTTGTTGAAAATGTTTGGAGGCTCCTGGATGCTTGCTGTTCATCCTTGACAACTTTTTGACGTCTGCTATTAGGTCTGCTGTTGCTACTGCTATTGCTATGTCTGCTATTTGCTCCCTCTTTGGCAGCTGGTATTTCTTGGGGCTTTTGGAGGGTTACTTCTAATGCCTGGTGGCTTTTGGTTGTTGGCAAGTCCTTGTGGCTTTTTGATGGTTGCGATTCGGTGAGCAGGCACCGTGGGGTGAGACACACGGTGGCCTTCAGCATCATACTCAATGCTCACGTACTGCCCACAATCGGACGGGCAGATGACAGTTGCAGGCACCCTATCACCATTTGATCGGGGGCAGGTGATGCCCGCAATGAAGCCATGAAAAGGACACGTACTATAACAGGACACAGTGCGGTACATGCAATGGTCATACCTTGTACAGCTTGGAAACACATGCACTGCCCTGTGAAATAGGTGGGTAGGTCCATGGAATAACCCCAAGACATGCACCGCGCGCGCATCGCGTGTGCACCGCACGCGGACTGAGTACAATACTCCCTAAAAATATACTATGCAACACGAACAACAAAACACAAAACTCCACATGTGGAATGTGCTCCCACACCAAATCCTACGTCATTGAGGGTGTTTGGGAACAGAAACATAACGTTATGCTATCAAAACAGCCTGATCCAGGGCCGCATGGTAGTGTTCCGGAATGCCTTCATCAACTCAGGTAGGTGTATGGGTTGATTCTGCTGTAGAGGACTGGGAGCAAGCTCCTGCTCATGCTCCTGTGAATGGATTTTCAGCAATGTCACTGGGACAGAGTATGGCCAAGTGCAAGTTAAGCAATGGTGCCCCCACCATGCATTCAACATTTTGCGTGCATTCCCTTTGCGGCTGCTAAGCGGAAATATGCAACCCCCCCCCTGTTCGGGGCAAAATTTTTCCACTGTACGGGCCACTGTGCGGGGCGGACCTTTTTTGGTAAAAAACCCTCAGCAGGGCATTGCCTGGTGACCCCAATCACCAAAATATGTTCAGAATCTATACCACCAATAAGCCACGCGTCATCAGAGACATGTCATACCCGAGTTGGTACATGCATGTGAACACAGCTGAGGGGTCCTGAGTTCAATACCTGCTTCAGGCACTTTTTCTGGCGCTTCTGGCACTTTTTCTGGCGCTTTTTCAGCATTACAAGTGCACATGACATGCATGGAACACAATCACAAACAACAACAAAAGAGCTGGGTACTTTTCTGGCGCTTTTTCAGCATTACAAGTGCACATGACATGCATGGAACACAATCACAAACAACAACAAAAGAGCTGGGTACTTTTCTGGCGCTTTTTCAGCATTACAAGTGCACATGACATGCATGGAACACAATCACAAACAACAACAAAAGAGCTGGGTACTTTTCTGGCGCTTTTTCAGCATTACAAGTGCACATGACATGCATTGAACACAATCACAAACAACAAAAAAAAAAGCTGGGTACCACAAATCTTTGAATCCAGCCTCTCGCCGGCTGGGCAGTTGCAGCATTCTTGGAGTGGCATACATTACAAGGCATAGTCTGGTCAAGAGCATAGGGGAGGGCAGGAAAAAGAGACAAATGGGTGCCTAATATTGCCTATTTCTGTGCTATGGTTCTGAGAACCCACTGTACGGGCCACTGTTCGGGGCTGTACGGGAAATACGGGATTCCCGTACGGGGGGTGGGTTGAATATGGCTCTGATACCTGCACGGCTGTGTGCTTCGTTTTGATGCATACGAGATGTGCCAGTTTTTGTTATTGCTGAAGATGTTATCGTAAACCTTGAGATACAGCAGCTGTGGGCTGGTGCCACAAGCGTGGGCCAGCCAGAAGCAGCACAGGAGAGGGATGTCATGTATGGGGTTTTGGGGGGGCGAACATGGAGGATGACACAGAGGAAGACAGAAAAACACAGTAATGGGGATCCGCGGAACCTTCAACCTCTGCTGGCTGTGCTACCCTCCTTTTCTCCTGGCTTTAATTGTGTCCCAATTCAGAAAATCCCTTCTGTTCCATGTAGTGAAAAATCCAAGTTTGCTTGTTGTCAGATAATTTTAAGAACTGCAGTGCTGGATGGTTGCTGATACTTCCGTGGGACATTTGGATGCTTGCTGTTGTTTCATACAAGGTTTTGGATGCTGGCTTTCTTGGCACACACATCAGACTTCTTCCGCTTCTGCCGGTTGGCTACGACTGCAGCTGCAGTGACTTGTAATTCTGCTTGTATCATGTTGGGCGCGTCAGATTGAGGAACAAGGAATCGTTGCATGACAACAGATGGACACGGCTGTGTCAGAATTCAATTCGGGGAACACAAGACAAGTAGAGAAAGCGATGGTGGCTGACGTAAAATGCTCATGTATCCTTAAAATTGGTGTGATTTGATGCACCAATCCTTAAAACTTGGCTATTAGTTGTATCCCTATCTCTGGGCGGAATTAATGTGGTTTAGAATTCCTACAGTGCCCCCGCTCCCCCAATGCCATTAGCCTATGAACTTGTTGTTCCAGCCCCTTGTCTTCAGTCCATAAAGGCTCAGGGTCTCCTAATGTAGCCTGAATATCTCTCTGGGACGTTCGGAATGGTGCCAACATGGAGCGTTTTCAGGGGTCGGTGCCATTGTTGCCTCATTTGTGCCTGCTGAGTGTCCCAAAGGGGGGAGGTGTGGGGTATGTTCGGAAAGCCCTTGGACAGGGCTATTTGGAACACCCTGGGTTTGCATGTTGTACTGACGACATGTGTGATATTTTCGTCCATTTTGGACGGTGCCTGTGTTGCCTGCTGCCTCCTTTTGTCAACAGGCAGTCACCATGTCCGCATACAAATTCACGCAACGGGCTGTTGCATCTCCCGATGCACCACAGAAACCTTTGGTTCGCAAAAGAGCACGCTCTGGCGGTGCAAATTGGGTGCAGGTTACTTGTGAGAAGTCCCCCAGCAAAGCAAAAAAGCCTCGCACTGCTGGTTCGCAGCAACCTGCATGCCAACACGAGGAGCACCAGATTCTATCCACTTCTGAGGCCACCGCTTTTGCAGCCCAGTTTTGGGATAAAAAGACTCACCCCACCAAGGCTTCGCAACATGAATTTCTGGCAACCTGCATCAACGTTGGTTTGGAGCAAAATGTGAAACATGCAGGTCGCCAGAAGTACACCAGAAAGAGGGGCCACCAGACAAGGTACTTTCGGAATAATGAGTCATCCTTGGAGCATTGCCTGTGCCCTGTGCGTTGTCCCGTTTACAGCGCCGGGCTCCAAAATGTGACCACGTACCCCCCCCCCAACCCATACATTTCCGAAACGGCCTTTTCGCACAGATTTCAAAAAGCATACACATACCCCCCCCCCCGAGGTAATGACATTTTGGTACATTAGACCAAAAGTTGAGAAAACCCTGCTGAAATGCGAATTTGCTCCGTGTTGGCACCTTCTGGATGTCCCAGAGAGATATCTGAGCCTCCAAGGAAAGACCAGAGACTGCTGCACATCGCAAAATTGGTGTACAGGTTGGCACTAAGGCCAGCACTAAGGTTGGCAGTAGCATTGGCATATGGGTGGCGCTAAGATCCTTGGGAGTGCTGGGGACTCTCTGTCAACCTGGGGGAAACACATCAAAACAGCCTGAAAATGGTACAAAGATATCCATTTTGGAGTTCCGGAATCAGACCTGGCTAAAAACGTTGTTAGCGCATTTTTCTTCCATTTGCAGTGCCACAATGACCTCTCTGTAAGCATTTTCCGTCTTTCATGATTTGGGGGCAAAAATGAGTCCAAAATTGGCATAAAACACAGTATAGCAGAACTGATTATGCACCCCTTGGCAATGCCAAAATGGACCATTGAAAATCGTTTTGAGCCTTTTTTTTTTTTGGACCTTATGGCAAGCAGGTGCACCAAAGTGGGAGCATTGGCACGAGGCGGTCCTACAAGGCAGCCAAGAAAAATTACTGGATGGCATGAACAAAGAGACGGAACGGGAACAAGAACACCGAGAACACAGTGTAGCTGACATCAGAGTGCCACGATTCAAGAAAACAAAGTTAAACAAGCCCACGGGTGACCGTCGGGAAGAAATCCCCAAGTGCTGCAAGAAGACCTGAGACGATGGCAAGTACCATTTAAATAGTCTAGGCAAAGTGGTCGGTCCTTCTTGTTGTTTGACTTCGAATTCCTTTGTTTGCAAACTTTGAGTGCTGCTTGGGCCAAGTCTGGGGAAAGTCCTTGCTCAAGGATGCCTCGATTCCACTGGTCTGCTTTGGCTAAATTGGGGTACTCAAGGACGCCTTGGGCCGGGTGCTGCTCCTGACTTGGATGGCCTTCCAGAACTTTGCCCAAAGAGTTGTTCTCGGTGCTCAGCACTTCGACGTCGGAAAAAGCCTCGGAGCTCATCCCATCGATTGTGTCCATCGAAGACCCCCAAAACATTGTTGGAGAGACTGGGTGCATTTCATTGGCCAAAGTAGCGAGAGTGACAGCAGTTGACATGTGGAACGGGATCTAACAGCAGAGATGTGACTACTTGAGACAAGGACTGCACATGACTATGTGATGGTCCCAGGCACTTGACAAGCCTGGGGCTGTCCAATACGCCGCTGAATTCTAACAGAGATTTCATGGTCTCGCATTGTGGCCTATTTGGCTAATGACGGCCATGTTGAGCCAATTGTCAGCAGTTCAAGAAAGGTGACAGCGGTTTTGCCTTGTGCTTGTCCTGCCCAAACATACAATGCAATGCAGTCAAAGCAAATTTGTCTGTCTAGTCTCACTCCCCCGCCTCACAACAGAATAGTGGTTGTGAGCTAACCAATGGCGGTTGAGTGCCAACTTATGGCGGTCTGACCAATGGCAGGCGAATTGGACGCTTTTTTTTTTGAAACACTGAAACTCTCACGTGCTGTAAAAAAAAAATGCTCTGGCACTGGCATACAAAATTGTTTGGCAACAGGGTCACGGTGAAGATTCAGGAAAGATGAGTAGATGCAACATTTAGGGAGCTTTCAGTTTATTTTCCACTGTACAGCTCACTTTTCAGTTACATCAGCACTCACCAGGGCAGTCCCCAGGATCACAAAAAGAACAAATGTGTACATCACACCCAGTTCGACGGTTGGAGGATAACCACCGGCGGTTGGAGGGTAAGTGACAGTGATTCAAGGGTAACCAACAGGGAAGGAATGCATTGTTCACCTAATCCTACCCAGAGCTTCACTCTTTAACTCTCAAGGTGAATGTTATGTGGCTCCGACCCAGAAGTCCTGAGATGCATACCGTCATTCGCCCCACCCACCATTCAGGGTCAGAGGCTCTCCCTCATCCACCTCTGAAGTCACCTGACCATGTTTGAAGGATAACAACAGCAATTGGAAGGGAACCAACAGCAGTTTGAAACTGTGGACATCCTTGAGAACTGCTCTGCCAGCAACCGGTGCCAAGAATTGTTCGGCATGAGGGTTTGGGGTGAGTGTGCACAGTGCACACAGGCAGATGCACATGGGAGAACCATGGACCTATGCGAACGTTCTTGTCCCTTCATGGATAACGCATTCCTAAAATGGTAGAACACTGCAATACCATAACCACCACCCCTGGGTCTGCTGTAGCCTCTCATCCCAAGATTATCATAGATTGCAAAGCGTTTCAAAAGCAGTAAACAGAGATCAGCACTGTCATGAAGTAGCCCTATCGACGTAGGGGGAGTACTCGCGCCATGCGCATGCACCGTGCGCTACTTTTGCAGCTAGTACACTCGGACGGTCCTGATTTTTACCCCCTCCCAAATGACCCAAAGACGTTGGCCACAAAAATTGTATAAATGCCCCTCCTTCACGCAAACATTGCACAATCAAGAGCACAATACAAAGGGCAGCCACTTCATAATTGTTGAAACGGCCCTTGGCCCGTTGTGGCCCTTCGTGGTCCCAGAAAACTGCATCCACAGAGCTGGTTGGTGTCAATGGACAAATTCAAATGACAACACAACACATTTCCCATGGATGTAACCAAAGAGCTACGCTGCGCCTACATCTACACCACACACCATGCACTGACCTACCTTGCAAGGAACACCATGCTACACAGGCTATCCCACAAGCTCCCGAGTGTCAGTCCACACTTTCACACACACAGACACAACACAAGATACCACAAACTGGAAACTAAAATGCAAATCCATGTAGGCCCCTACCCTATTCGGAAACCTTGTGGGAGATGGCCCACTGTTTACACAGCTGCGTGCTGTGCACGCCCCTGTTGAGCTAGGTTTGGATGAGGATAGCCCCTCCCCCTTCCCCCCCCCCAAACCTTCACTCAAGGAAAGGGAAGGGAATGGCGATCGGCCAGTAGGCGCCGCCAGCTGCAGACGAGAACAACAAATCCAAGGCGACATGCCAACCCCCCCCCAAAAAAGAGGCTCAATTGACTCCACCCCTCAAATGGCACCCCATGGGGCTTCAATTGAGCGCTAGCCCATAAATAAACACCGGCCCAAAGCTTTTTGGCCAGTGGCCGGTAGATTGTATATTTTGGTGTAAATTTTTGTCCCCCCCCCTTTTTTCCAAAAAATGTGGGAAAAAATCTACCATTTTCCCTGCCTCCTTCTTCCTACCCCTTCCCAAACTATTTCATAACAGACCATTTGTTTATTCATCAATGTGACCTGCACGCCACTGTTAAATTTTTTTTACAACTCCGCTTGGATGTTGTTCATTCTTGGTTGTGATTTGCACATCCCTGTTTTTTTTTTTAAGTTCCCGGCGCTCAAGGTGTCATTGAGTGTACTCGGGAGAACCCCGGAAAGCAGAAGGGGCACAAATGTCAATAAACACCAATCAACGCCAATAAACATCAATAAACAGCGGGCATTTTTGAAAAATAAACGAATAAACATGTTTATTTTCAATTTGGCCAGTTGCCTGGCCAGCGTTTAATTGAGGGCTGTACATTGGTGCACTTTGCATAAAAGGGCCTCTGTTCAGTGGATTTGTGTGCCATGGGAGTCTCAAGATAAATTTGTGCTGAAAACTTCACCGTTTGAACCTTTCTAGAGTGCAAGGCCTGATCGGTAGCTAGGTCCATCGTGCCACTTTTCTTGGTTCAGACCTTGGTAAGGCGGCCAAGCCCTCTGACCAGACGGTACCCGAGAGAATCCTCAGAATCAGGAATCAGAGCTTTCCTTTGCAGCGATTGTCCCACAGCTTGGTCAATTGTGCCATTTTGCCAAACCTTCCCGTTCCTAGCCAACTGGCGCAGGAGCATCAAGCGCTAACAGCATACGCTGTCCAACAAATGATGTGAGGGAATATAGGCACTGGTGTACAAATTGGAGAAATGCGCAGACCCAAATCATGAGGACCAAGATCCCCTCATGAAACAGACAACTAGGACCCTTGTTGGCAGTGAACAACAACCCCCTTCAAATCGAACCAAATGGTTGTCAAGAAAACAGCCCCTTACCACATTGCAAAGTGAGCTGCACACCTTCGACACAAACACAGAGAGAGACAAACACACACACACACACACACACATGAACACGTACAATTTGCAAACAAACAGACGAGCAGCACAACGCCAGGTCCGAATGTCAATTCCTCGTCAGCTGGTCATCAAACAAGACAAAGCATGTTCAACGCCAGTAGGCGCCTTTCTGCAGGGACAGGCGCGCAGCGTGGATCTCAACCTACGACAGAAAAAGGACGGTGCTGCCCTATGGCAGAACCAACCTGAGGTTACGACGACGTCAGCCCTGGTTCACCCCAGTCCATTCCTGGCGAACACACACACACACACACACCCCAAATATGGTCAGATCACAAAGTGACCATTGGACATGGTGATCGGTGGGCACAAGCGGGGGGCGGGTCATTAATCTCAGAAAGGTAACCTTGTATCTCTCAAGTGTTTGCAGGGTGCAGCAACGCATGTAAAGCAGATGAACAGAGGAGCAAAGGGATTCTCTAGGTACAAAAAGTTGCGCAAATGGACACCTTTCTGTAACAGTTGCAGCGTGGCAGATTGTTTGATAGTGCACAGCTGCCCAAGCCCCCAGGGCCGTACATGGCTATCCGGAATGCATGCGTGACATGCACACGGTATGGACCTAAATGACATACGACACACACACACACAGGCAAAGACACAGCGGAGTGCCTAACAATTCCAGCCAGGCCAGTGCAAGCGGAATGTGCCTGCAAAGGATAGACACTTCCTGAGTAGTAGTGACAAATGGCTGAAATGTGCCTTGTGGATACTGGGAAAACAGTGATGGCAGTTGGTATTCGGCAGGCATTTGCGGTAGGGTCACAGTTGGAGAACGGGCCGCACAACAGCTTGTACGGAAACACCAAGAGGGTGCTGTTGCACCGCGTGCACACCGCATCCGCACGGTGGCAACTATTAGTGGTCAAACACCAGTGCACCGTCCCAAGATGCACCCACCCAAACAGCCTTGAAAGCACAGGACCTGTCTTCCAGGGCCTTTTGTATGGTTGCCAACAAACTTTGGCTTCTGGATACTTCTTGTTCTTTCCTGGAGGCCTCTTGATGGTTGCAATTATCACCAGGAGGGGCCCCAGACAGCCCCAAAGTTTGCACTGCGCACGTACCCCCCCCCCTTGTATAAGCTACGCCAAAGTCCCAAATTAATACGGTCCCTACGCCTACTGTAGCTTGGACACGGGCGTAGCT
Organism: Eutreptiella sp. 'Long Island Sound 2002'; assembly: GCA_964036045.1. Taxonomy (NCBI): domain Eukaryota; phylum Euglenozoa; class Euglenophyceae; order Eutreptiales; family Eutreptiaceae; genus Eutreptiella; species Eutreptiella sp. 'Long Island Sound 2002'. Next base: position 33,645,554 of record OZ038397.1, read on the forward strand.
TGCGCGCGACACATACCCCTTCCAACACCGGGCACCCACGTTCAAAAAGAGAGGATTGCATGGTGAGCTGGTGCAAGCAAAGGGAATATGGCTAAGTGTTTGCACTGCGTGCGCACTGCGTGCGCACTGCGTGTGCACTGCGTGCGCACTGCGTGCGCACTGCGTGCATATTGTGCACGCAGAGGCTAGGATACTCACCCAAGAATACCTGTCACCTGTTTACTAGGGGGAAGACTGAAAGGTGTCAATACCATAGGGTTGGCCAGGTGTCCATCGATACTTCTGGTTGTAGTTATAACCAACAGCATCGTCGAAGAAGAACTGTCCGGTCGTGGTGTCGACTCGCCACCATCGAGTATCGGCGATCGAGAGCCTTCGAGCGACGATGACCACGTGGACTTCTTTGCGGTTGTGGACGTGGCCATACCGATCGATGATCTTGAGCATCTCGGTTCGAGAATCACCTTGAAGTCGACCAAGGTTTTGGTGCACGTACTATCTGTCCGGAAGAGTACTCTGCAGGGCGAATCGAACCGCCTCTACGGATACCAGGCTCGCTGCAGTGTCGACAATGACGACGTCGAGATCCGGGTCGTGTCGACTGTGTACACTTTGTCGATGGGCCTCTTCTAGGGGGAAATGGTTGACAATTCAAATATGCCACATCCCAAATGCTTGGGAAGCCAAAAAAAACCCTGGTACGGAACCAAAAACTTGTGAAAAGGGGCCAAAACTAGGGTTCGAGTATTTGCCGACATCCAAAACTTTGCACTGCGTGCGCACTGCGTGCATGGCATACGATATCATATCATAATCATAATGCACAAGGAAACCAAAAATCAGAGCTATCTGGGTCAAGTGGGCAAACACTCACAACAAATGTGTCCATGACTCTATGTGACTCGCAAATTCGTCACGAAACCCATGTCTTATGTGGCTGCACTATGTTTGGTGCCGAATTAAAATTAGGTCCCAAATTGATACGGTCCCTACGCCTACTGTAGCTTGGACAAGGGCGTAGCTTATACAAGGGGGGGGGGGGGTACCGTGGCAAGAGCGCCCTCCAGGAACGAAGCCACGTTCACGCGCGCACACACACACCCAATTGACGCGAGACAAACACAACAATCTCGTTAGGCCATGAGCGTCAAATAGGAACAACGGCATGAGTAGGGTAGGCGCCTTTCTGTGGTACAGCAGGCACACCGTATGATGACAGGCCATCGGGCACCCCTGCAGGCAAAAGAATGCCAAGCAGTTCCGTCATGGTGTCATGCAGCCAGGCCAGCCCTCCGTCCCTAGCCCCTGGACATACATCACTATTGTTTGTCTGCTGCACCCCCAACACACACACACACACACAGACACTTGCACACGCTGCAACTGCACACATGCTTTACAGACCGAAAGGGACAAAATCTGGACGACCAAAACCATGCCGTTCCCCCTTTGGCTATCATGCAATAACATGGTCCAAAAAGGCTGCTGTCACAGAGACGAGAGAGGTGCTGACACAAGAGGTTTTCTTGGACGGAGTGGCGAGTAAGCAGGGCATCTTTTGAGCCTGGGGTGCGGGGGTGGGGTGTGTACCAAAAATGGCCCAACCAGATTTTCCCTATTGTCGATTTCGTTTTTTCCTATGATGGTCCCTTTGGTCTAGGGAGGGGGGCAGGGGGTTTTCGGGGGAGGGGTCTCCCCCACTTTGCTTGAAATCATTCTAAAGACGCCCTGGGAGTTAGGCAAATGTCCCCTGTGAGGAGGGTAGGTTAGAAAATGAACTGGGGACGGAGCGGGGGGGCTGAAAGAGGGGACGATTTTACGCCCCTTCCACTTGTCCCACCCCTGAAGCATCCCAAGAACAACCCACGCAACCGGCTGTCGGGAGCAACACAGGGAGGGATTGGCATGACCACAGCCGTCCAACAGACAGGTCATCCCGGACCCGCCCAGACACGACCACGCTCCAAATTAATGCGGTACATATGCAAACTGTGTCTTAGACAGGGCATTTCTTACGCGCGGCAATCAGAACTGTGTGATGCAGGCACTTTGGACGCAACCGGCTCTGGTCCCAGTTGTGGTGGAGCCGCGGTGGAGGGCATTCAGCTGAATCATCATTGCACCACCGCGGCTCAGTTAAACAACAAAAAATGCACACGAACCGAGGGTCTGGGCCCACACCTCCGAACTGGGACCAAATCACTGCAGTGGGTATCTTTGATAAGCCGTATCTTGGCTGGAAATTCGACGATGGCCGTCAGCCAGAACAAACCTCGCGCCATCAGCAGCCCACAGAAATCGGGCACGGGGCTCAGCAACACGCCGGCCTGCGCCCTCCCGGCTTACGCCACAGCCTCGGTTGTCCCCTCTCCGCTGCTTCCTCCTCATGTCACTAACGTCCGTGCTGGACCCTTCACCATCCCGCAGCCCGTGCCTTGGCCATACATCAGCGATGGTCGCTATCCCCCCGGATCACTGTGGCACTGTGGTGGGGTACCAACGTCGCTATCCTCATGTTTATGCGGGGCACTGCACCTGCGCTCGGTGCCCATCGGTGTACGTGCACGCAATACATGCACCGCAAGCACAAGAGGCAGACAGACGCCCCCGTGCGGTGACACGTGGGAGTGTCAAGTGGTGATTGCGCTCAGGGAAATTGCGCAAGCAACAGCATGCACAGCCAAAAAGAGATCAAGGCTGATCACGAACCGGAATGTCCGATCCTAGGCGCCTTTCGCCAATGTCTGTAGGGAATAGTAGCAGCGCAGCACACGTTGCCGGCCTGCAGCATAAACACAGCAAATGCCCGCTCAGACTGGGCCAGCCATGCCATGAACACAGGACCTGTTACATGTTTACCGCTGCACCACCTTTACCACCGCAGGGGGCACAGAAGGAGCGATGGACGCGAACACACAACTTCTGCCGAAGCGCACGGAGACTTGTTGGTGCAGTCCAAAAGAGGCATTGCTGGAGGAACACGGGGGTCAGACCTCAAACAACTGCAGCGAGGGCCATGTTGGGCGGCGCGGTCTCAGGGGACAGATACTTGCAGGAAAACGGGTTAGATCCTGCAGTGCCAAGGGCTGGACAGGGTCACCAGTCGCCCGATCACAAGGTGTGAAGCAGCAGCTGACGACAGCGGACCACCGCATTGCCCCCTCCGGTGTCCCCGCCCCCGAGTCCGCAAAGTGCAGCGGCTCCATCCCTCGCTGACCCACAACTGAGATACCCCGCGGTCCAACGCCCTCCACCCGCCCCACACAGTCATCCCCCAATTGCATGTGCACATACACACCTACGGATGTACGTGCACACGCACCCCCCCCGCACGGACGCGTCAAAGGCAGCCCGGCGCTCTCTCCACCCCGTCATAGCCCTCTGGTCTGCGCACCCCCATCGGCCAGTGCTCGAGTGCAGAGTCCCTGATGCGGCTAGAAGGTGTGAAAAAGCGCTGGAGCCAACTGTGGGGCGCACGAAGGGCGCCCGACCAGCTGCTGCATCGTGAACTGCTGCGGCCACCCACACAGCAACGGTCAACTACCCCCCCCCCCCCCGGGTCCAACGAACAAACAATAAAATCCCCAAAAAACACGGTCCGAACGGGAGTGTTCGTTGGACACGCCGTTCGGTACCTGATTAACCCAGTACCTAACTAATTCGGTCCCAAAAAAATACAGTCCGAACGGGAGTGTTCGTTGGACAAGGCATTCATTGGACACCAGGGAAGGGGGGGGTATGTGGTCTGCCGTCGATGGACCATCGACTGCCGATGGTCCACCGCCTACTGCCGTCCCGAGAATGCCAACCGGAATCAGGCTCATCACCATGGCATGAGAGCCTTGCCACCTGAAAGCGGAGGTCTCCTGCAAGACCACCCTCGTGGCACGGAGAATGGAGAGCACCCGGCGGGCTCTGCTGGACAAAGCTCCGTGCGTAATGCACTTCGCGTTTCTATCTCTACAAAAAAATGTTAAGGATCGCACGGAAGCAGGACAGCGCAGGCAAGTGCGGACGGACAATGCCGACGCCCGCCTGACTTGCTCCCAAACTCTAATCTCTCGGTACTGTTGATCCCGTTGCCCATCCAAATCTCAGGGCAGATGTGCGCACCCCTCCGCCCAGGGGGTCAGCGGTCGATTATTGGACAGCTGACCTCCCGGGGCTGGGACAGCCCACACCATCCGGGGGCACGGCGTGGTCTGATGGCCGCAGGTAGTGCCACGCACTGCGGTGCACGGCACTACAGTGAGAGGCAGCACACCGCGACACACCGCGATGCAAACAACACGACGCACCGCACTGCACCGCACTGCGACACAATGTGATGAGCAATGCAAACAAACCCAAAAAAAACAACACTTCGCATGGTGCCCATGCCCAACCAGGGGCAGAGAGGGCACGTGGGGACGCGATTTTCTACAGGGTCACTCTGCACCCCAGTTGGGGTGGTACAGGAGGCCTGCACCCCACGGCAGACTGCACCTGAAACAGTTCCCAGGCCAGTAGTGTGGACCTCTGAAGGCTGCAGGCACAGGTGGGCGTGCCAGAGAGGCTGGCACTCAGTGCGTCTGGAATGGGTTAACGGGTCCCTTGGATGCCGGGATTCGAGACTTGGTGCTGGTGTCTAGTGTCACAGGTTTTGTGTGGCCTGTTTTTGTTGGTTTGGGGTCAGTTCTGGAGAGGTGCGGGCGGGGGGATCAACACACCCGCTCTGTTCTCCAGGTCTAGAGGACGAGAAGGCAAGGGGTTATCACGGCAAATTCTGGCGTCCAGCCAAGAGAAAGAGACTGCCTTCGTTGGGAAGGGGCGCTGCTCCCGCATAGAAAGAGAACTGTGCAGAGGGTGTCCCAGTGTTTCCATGGGGCCACTTCTTGCAGGGCTACACGCGGGTCATGGGGGTGCCGAACAAGTCGGGTCTGGCGAGGGGGGAGGGGGCACAGAAGGGCACGGACTTGGACGCTGGAGGCCGATGGAAATAGAACACCCAAGCAGGGCAAGGGACTGGGACTGTGGGACACAGACAGGCCCTCTGCCTGCGGCAGGGCGCCCTGGTCACACATGGAACTCGGTGGGAACCGACGGCATGCCCGGCAGCACGCAGTAGGCCCCAGCACCACGCTTCAGGTTGGGGGGGCGGGGTTGCTTGGAGCACCGCTGGTGGTCAGAAAGGGACAGTCCCAAAGCAAAGGCATCCGGGGGTTCCGCCCGGAGGACGCGGCTCAATGGACTGCAGAGCCGTTGCAGTTGAGGGCAGGGCCTACAGCGGTCAAGAGCCCCCCCCCCCCCCCCCCGGGAAAGGATGTGTTAGAAGAGAGGAGAAGGGGAGGGGGGTCTGGGATTTGTTTACCAAAAAATGGCCCAACCAGATTTTCCCAATGGTAGATTTCCTTTTCGCCCACGATGGTCACCTTGGTCTGGGGGGTGGGGGGGGAGACCTGATTAAAAAAACAGACCAATGCAAACCAGAGGCAATGCACTCCACCGCAAGGCATAAGTGCATCTTGATTCTCTATGCCAAACCTGGTTACAGCTCGAGACACACACTGTGTCTGAAACAGAAGACAGACCATCATGTCTGACTACGGTTCGTCAGACTGCTCTGGGGGTCTGAGGTCTGGTGGTGGTGGGGGAGGGGGGGCTCCCTCCTACGGTTGTCGGCCGTTTGAATGCATCTTTGCCGCCGAGGGTGGCCTCTCATGGGCCAAAAAAGGAGGCCGGATGGACCAGGGGGCGTTGCAGAGAGGCTGGGAGGTGATACGACCGGTGTCTAGTGTCATGCCCCGTTGGTATTGGGCGAGGGTAGGCCTGCAGGGGGGTATGCGGGGGGGGGGGGGGGTTAGTGTGGGGGGGAACAGTGGAATGTCCGTCCCACCGTTCGCGGTTGCAGCCTGCGCCCCCCACGGCGTCTTATGTGGCGTCCCATCCCCTGCCGGCGCGCACAGGCCTCACTTCCGGTCATTCCCAGACCATGAAGACCCTCCACCGCCGATGCGGGAAACGGTGACACAGGGACGGGCCGGACGTCCAACAAGTGACATGGTCACAGGGTGCGGCACGACGGCACAGGGGCCGACGGGGGACGAGGGGGCGGTCATGGGCAAATGGATGCCAAGCTTCGTGTCATGTAAAGGGGACGGACCCTTTGATGCGATTTGAGGCCCCCGCTGCTTGCGTCCGGTGTCCAGCGCCATCCGTGGGAATCGCAGCGCCTGGACACCGTCACCTCTGGACCTGAAAAAAAGGCGCTGAGCAGCACCGCAACCCGTTGGCTGACCGCCCAGCGCTGGCGTCACACCTCCCACCCCCCGTCAAGCGCCCGCCGGCCCATGACAACGGACGCCCTCGAACAGACGCCAGGCGACGTCAAACGGACAGTCAGCCTCGGTCAACCAACCGGCCAACCCCCGCGGTGTCGGTGAACCGCCAACCGACCACCGCCTCGGCCCTCGGTCTGCCCACAGGCGCCCCGGCATCTCGTTCCTTGGCAAACCCAGACCCCCGTCCACACCGTCGCCCGCTACAGATTGGCCGCCCACTCCGCCGTGTCCTTCATCAAACCCTCCCACATGGCATCCACGATGCGGTCCACCACCTGCTGCGCCTGCGCGTCCGTGTCCACCCACAAATGATTGGTCTCTTTGAACTCGGTGTAGGGCAGTGTGTTCACCGGGACATTGACGCTCTGAATCCGGGCGATCTGCGCTGCGACGTGCTCGGTCACCGCCGCCGTGCCCTTGGCCTCCACCGACGCAGGCAGTGACGTCAGCGATTCCCTGACGCAGTCGAAGATCATCACGTCGAAGATGCGCTGCGGCCCCGTTGCGGATGGGAGGACGCTGTTGTGGTCAGCCATTGGGTTTGCCTGCGGATGAGAAATCCAAAGCGTGGGGTGAACAAGGGGGGTACCCCCCTGTGTGACATTCCGTCGGGTTGTTGTTTCTTTACGGGGCCCTGGACAGTCACCCGTTCTTCCCTTCGCATGTTGCGTCGGGTCGCTGCTTTCTGTCGGCCGCTGCGGCCGGTGCTCCTGCTGGTGTCGTTTCCGCGTTCGTGGAGCCCAGTAGTTGGTGTGTTGCGGCTGTGCTGGATGTGGCAGGGGGTGTGCCCTTTGCGTGTCAGCGGCGCCCAATAATTGGCATACTGGGTTGTTTGACTGTTTTTGCTGTCCACACGCCTCTGTCCACAGGCCGTCCATAGCCTGCCTCGCTGTGTTTCTGTGCGGCCCAGGTGCCCTGTTCCTCCACACGCTGTCTGGGCCGTCCACCATATGCCCCCCCCCCCCGCTGTGGGATACAGATGCGTGTGCACGACCGGTACCGTGTGGCACAAAGCAGAACTGCAAAGCAACAGTCAGAGAGAACAGCTCTTCAGTGACATGTCATAGGCGCCTTTCGCTGCAGTAAACAAGATGGTACATGGAGTACAACTGCTCACCGCACCTAAAGTCCTATGAACTATCAATCTGGTGGAGCACACAATGCCCCCATACGTCCAGACAAAGCATCACAACGTCTCAGCAGTACCCCCCCCCCCTTGTGTGACATTCTGTCTGGTTGTTGTTTCTTTACCGGGCCCTGGACAGTCACCCGTTCTTCCCTTCGCATGTTGCGTCGGGTCGCTGCGTTCTGTCGGCCGCTGCGGTCGGTGCTCTTGCTGGTGTCGTTTTCGCGTTCGCGGAGCCCAGTGGTTGGTGTGCCTGGGCTGTGCTGGATGTGGCATGGTGTGCCGTTTGCGCGTCAGTGGCGCCCAGTAGTTGGCGTATTGGGGGTTGTGCTGGGTTGCCGGGGTCGTTTGACTGTTTGACCCCCTCCTCCTACGGTGTACGGCCCTTCCAATACCTCTCCCCACCCCCAAAATGCTCTCATGACTGGGGCGTGGGGGACGAACACCTGCAGCGCCTCAGCGGCACTCACTGAGAGCTCACGGACGTGCGCTGGGCTTCGGTCCACTTTGGGCTGCACTGGGACCTCCCGCTTGCTCTTTTGGGCCAACGAAGGCGCCGCGGAGAGGGAGCCCAGGGTGCTGCGGCCCGCCGCCTTCCCGGCCGCCGCCTTCCCGGCCGGCCTCTGGGCCCTCTGGTTCTCTTTCCCCTCCGCGGGCGGCACTTTGGCCCGCAGGCTCTCAATGGCCTTGGGGATGTCGAACCGCCGCTCGATGCACGGCCCAAGCTCACGCCACGTCTCCGCCCACATCTACGGAGTGGCAATGGGCAGTGGGAGGGCGGGTCGCAGGGGCTTACAGGGGCGGTGGGATTACATCTGGGGACAACTTCGACACAATTTTGGGGAAGGGCCATCAGACACGGGAAACTACCGCACCCCCAACCGTTTCCACTCAGACCAAGCTCACAAACATTCTCGACAACCAACTTCTGACTGCTAAGCAAGGAAGATGAACGGACGTGACAAACAGACGGACTGCCAACAGCAGCGTAATCCTACCTGGGCCCCGCCGCCACTGAGGATGGTCAACGAGCCCCACTCCTCCCGGTACATGTTCCCAGAAGTACACGAGGGGAGGAAATTTTCCCGCCCAGTCAAACTCCCGGCGGTAAATTTCGCTTCGGGAAATTTCGCGGATCCCCCTGGATTTTGTGTGGTATCCCCCGCCGGAGTCCACAATGTGCACTGCCAGTGTGCGAGAAATTCACGGAGAACCCTGAATTTCGCGTGGGAAATTTCGCGGTCAATTTGAAACGTGAAATTAAAGTGCCACGAAATCCCCCCCTTCCCTGTACGTGCCATGGCACGCCCTTGTCACAGTTTGTGAAGGGGACTTTCCACAACCGTTGGTGATCGACGCCGAGCGGTGCAGCAGATCGACCGCCTGCTCGACATCTGGTCAGGGGGGGGGGGGGGATTGCGGTCGGGGGGGGGTCAAAACCAACTGCGAAAAATTGCGGAAAAATTGCGGGGAAATTGCGGGAAATTGCGGGAAAATTGCGGGAAATTGCGGAAAAGTTGCGCCATTGTAAGCAACCCTCCGTAACCCTCAAGGTGCAACAATTCTGGACAGGTGGCTCAGATTTTTTTCAGTCATACAAAAGGTCCATGGGCAGCACAATTACAGGAGGCGCCCCTCAATGTCACCATGGAATTGAAGCATGAACCGAAGGCGGTGGATGTTGTCATCTTCAAGCGTGGGCAAAAAGGAGTCTCATTGTTCTACAAAATTGTGTACACCAGTATGGTTCAGCATTGACAGCAAGGGTCACCTGCAGGCACGTATGAAGGGCAAAGCTGAAAAAGTGCTGAAAAACTGCGGAAAAATGCGATAAATTGCGGAAAATTGCGGAAATTGCGGAAAATTTGCGGAAAATTGCGAAATTGCGGAAAATTGCGGACCTCAATCCCCCCCCCCCCCCTGATCTGGTCTGAGGTGCGTTGCTCTTCCCTGGGTCTTGTTCGGACTGAGGCCCAAGGACAGATGTTCGGGTGCGCCACTTTTGCGTTGTCTATTCCATACTTTTATTTCATTTGGAGAAGGTACTTATTGCCCAAAATAGGGCTCTTTAATTGTAATACATTTTTTGTGTTTCTTTTTTGTTGGACTCTACGTCACAAGAGTGAATCTCGGGAACTTATTCATTGTCTATTCCACACGCCTTCAGTCTGTAGGACGACTGGGAAGATGCACCGGGAGGAGGGGGGGTAGACCGCGCTCAATGGCCCGGTCCATATGCCCATGACTCGGCTACTCTGAGGTAACACTTTGAAGAGGGGGGTTCAGTGCGGTACAAGGAGTGCCGTGTTGTCTGAGGGGTGCATTGGGGGATTGAGGCAGTGGAGCACTTACAGGTAGCACCCGCCCCCAATGCACGACCATTCCCTGTCGTGGCGAACAGGCTTCTCGGAGGTGGGGGCCTGATCCTCCTCAGCCCTGCGTGTGCGTCTTCTCCGCATGGGAAAGGCAGCGCCTGCGCAGACCAGGGATCTCCATAGTGCCCCCCCCCCCGCCGCAATCCCCCGCAATCCCCCGCCCCCCATCGAGTGACAAGTGATGAGTGACACATGGATGGGCCAGCAGCCAGGGGCTGACTTGGAGGTTGGGTCAGGGGGTCGAAATTGGTTTTCGTGTTTTTCACCCACATTTGAATTCTCCACGGAACCCGGAGCATTTTGAGTATAGACACATGGGGTAAAAAAAAAAAATTTCCCCCGTCAGCAGGCCAAAAAAAATTTCCGGCGCCTTCGGCGCACCATTTTCCCACATCTGCGCCAAAATATAGGTCACTCTTCCCACTTGCCATTCCCATCCGTCACGGAGCGACAGATAGCCCAACCCCCCCCCCCCCACCCCACCCACCCACCCACGCCCACCAAACTCGGACACCAGCTTTTGGCAATCCCTGCCGCAGACCTGTTGATACAGCTCGTTGACCAGCGCACTGTGATCGTCACCCATCTTCTTGCCCTTCTTGCCCTTCTTGCCCTCGTCCCCATCTTTGCCCTCACCCTTGGCCTTGCCCTTCTTGCCCTTCTTCCCCGCCTCCACTTCTTTGCTCTTCTTGCCCTTCTTTTTGGACTTCTTGTCGTCTGCGGACCCCTCAATGCCTTCCTTCGCCTTCTTCTTCTTCTTCACCTTATTTTCCACGTCGGGCTGGGGCTCCGGCTCGGAGTTGGCTGCCTCAGCATCGTCCGCAGAGGCTGCAGCCTCGAACACCTGAGCGGCGGGGGGTGGCAAGGGCTAAGGTAGTTTGCCGGCTGGGACTTCCACATGAGCGCAATTCAGGGGGTGCCGTAATGAAGAAAAAAAAAACTCGGAGTGTCCAATACGCCCCACGATGGCGGCCGGTGGGTAACCGATGGCGGTTGGTGGGTAACCGATGGCGGTTGGTGGGTAACCGATGGCGGTTGGTGGGTAACCGATGGCGGTTGGTGGGTAACCGATGGCGGTTGGTGGGTAGCCACCAAACATCAGAGAGTGGATGCCATAGTAAAAAAAAAGGGGGGTGAGCGTCCTTATGGCACCCCCTGGCGCAATTGTTCAAGTGTTGGAGACGAAATGGTAGTTATTCTTTGTCCCTAGAAAGTGGGGAAGTGCATTTTGGGAGGTGAGAGTGGGACAGTTGTAGTCTGCCCCTGTGGCGTCCACTCCAGGGGGGCAGGGTGGCATAAAAGCTGAACAAGTGTGCAGGTCAGTGCATCCAGATGTGCGGACTGGTTTGAGGTTTCATGAGGAAGGCATTGTTCACGTTGCTTGTTACAAGCCTCTGGGGGGAAGCGTTTTGGGATGTGACAGTGTTCCTCACTACCCACACATGGTGCCTCTGATCAACCCATGATCGACCCCCCCATCGACCTCTAACGGACCCCTGATCGATCCCCGATGGACACCTGATCGACCCCTGATCGACCCCAAATGGAACCCCGGTCGACCCCCAATTGACCCCCCCGGTCGAACCCTGATCGACCCCGGATTGACCCCTCATTGACACCCCATCCACCTCCGATCGACCTTTGATCCATCCCTGCCCTTGGTGTCCGTCCCATGCCTGCACCAGCATGCTTCAGATCAAGTCATCCCTTGGACAGTGCGGTTTCGAGGGTGTTCATGACCATGTGGGAAGTGTAACACAGGGCCATGGGTTCCAGATCACCAAGTGTTACCGATGAGACGGAGGGTCGGACCAAATTAAGGTGACTGAGGCAAAGGTGCTCAGGAGGAGGGGTTGGGTTGGGTTGGGTTGGGTTGGGTCGTGGCTTGCACCGGAGGTGGGCTCCCACGGCCAGCGTGGCCTTCCTCACCGGCTCGACTGGGCCCTACCCCGGCTGTCTGGTCTCACAGCTCCCCAGACTGCTGACGACCCCCGAACCCCACCAAGGCGCTGGTGGGAGGGAGGAGGTGGGGGGGGGGGGGGTCCACAAAGGCCACTTTGTTACCATGTAGTGCA